>WEIS01091646.1:0-12180 GCA_013389965.1 Todus mexicanus
CCAAATTACCTCTGTAGTTTCTGCAAGATTTTTTTAAGAAATGAAACGCACCTCCTTGACAATGTTTATTTCTGAGCCATTTATGTGTCAGGTTATTCAACATGCAAAAACCGTAGGTAGCACATGTTCATCAGGAAATTAGTTCAGATCCATTACCATGTTCTATGATATTTCCAGGTGGTGGCCTGGTGCAATTGCTGTGTGCTCTACTTTTTTTAAGTGGTTAGATGAAAGCTCCACATCAGTATTCTAGAGTTTAAATCTCTTAGTCTAGTCTGTTGGACTCCTTCACTTTCATCAAGACCAAAGGATCATCTGATTGAGGCTTGGGATAGGGAGCCTGGGAATTTTATGTACAGGAAGATTCTTTAAAACAAGAAGGTTTTTTTTGCTTGGGTTCTTGTTTGTTGGGGTTTTTGGTTGTGGGTTGTTTTGGTTTTGTGGGTTTTTTGTTTGTGGTTTTTTGTTTTTGTTTGGTTTTGTGCGTGTGATTGTTTTACTACAGCAGAAATTGCTTGCCTTGTCTTAAGTTCGGCAGTCAGGGAATACTGATTTTCAGTGCAAGCTGCCTCACTTGTACCGAAGGGTAGACCAATTGTCTATAGTTCTGTTGAGATAAATTCAGACTGGAACTTCCCTGAGACCCCGACCCCTGCAGTAGGACTTCAGGATTTGTCAGACCCTCTTGTGTGTAAGACCAGTTCCCAAACAAGTTGAGATGTTGCCAGCTGTCATTACTAAGCATTATTCTTCACAAACCAGAGGTGGGAAGATTAATTATACGATTTTTGAAGATAGAGTGAGAATATTAGTAGATAGTAACTGTTTTTGTTCTGTGACAGTCCCAAATGCATTTGAAGTTCCTTACAACTGTGCATTTTGGTCATCTGGAGCACTGTGTGGATGCAGAGTCATCTCAAGAATTCTTAATCATTAATTTAATGTCTTTGTTGTAATATCTTCATGATCTCACCCTTAGAAAAAGGACAGAGGAGCAAAGGGCAAAGAGCTCTTACCTCAGTCTCGCCTACAGCTTTTGTTGCCATAGCAGAGTGGTGGATGTAGGTGTTGATAGTCAAAGGTTTGCTCAGCCTTTTACCATCAAGTAGTCCTTGTTTGGACTATGCCTAAAACCAGTCCTGGATTTATGCTTAGTTAGCTCTCTTTTTCCAGTGATACTTCTTCAAATCTGCAAATATCTCTTAATTTTTTTTTTTCTCCTTTCTTTTTCATTTCTCTTTGGGTTAACAAAGTATTCTAGGGTGCTGAGCTGCTCTTTGTCTGCCTATTCCTCAGTATCATATGCTTAAAATCATACTGTTCATCTGCATTTCCTAGTCACAAGTACAGACCTGTGAAACTAAGTGCCAGATATCAAAGTGGTATTTTTGTAGACTGTGGAAAAGTGAGAGTGACTTCATCCTGATTTCTGTCTCGGTAAGCTATCTTTATAAGGAAGAATTGGAGCTTATGTGCTTCAATATCTCATCTCTCTTACTTGCACCTTCGTGATGACCTATCAGGTGCTAATATAGCCAAGTGTCACCTATTTAAAAAAGAAATTCAATTAATTAAAAAATGGCATTTATTTTGCTTCCCCCCCTTAACAATTTCAGAGCTGCTACTTCAAGCTCGTTATGTAATTAAGTGTGTTTAAAAATTACTGTGTATCTAATCTTATTTGGGAGAGTGATGTTGAGGTACATTCTTACACTCCTGGATCACTATCTGTTGGTGTTGATTATTATGAAACTTCTTTGCCGTGTAGCTACCTAACTTCTCAGGGTATTTTCCTAAAGATTCCCTTAGCTGAAGTAACAGAGGGAAGCTAGATCCAGTTTTCTTTATACCTTGAGACTGTTCTCAAATAAGGGAGTAAGAGGAACAAGTAACCCATAGCTTTATGCCAGCCTACCTCAATTAAAAATTGGGAACGTCCTTTGGTGACATTCATGAATAATTCATCTTTTCTCCCAATCAGTCATTAACATGCTGCAGTCAAAGCCATAAAGATTTTAAAATGTTTTTAAAGCTTGAAAGTAGTTAAAAGCAGTGCATTTCTCTTAGGACCTCAGTTCCAGTCTTTGTATCTAATGGAAGCAGTGGGTGATGCCTGCCACTAGAGCGCTGCGGTGGGTTTGCTCTACCTGTGTCCTTTGGGTAGAAGTGGTGCAGACTGGGCTCTTTTTGTTATGAGGTGGTTGTTTTCCCCCATGTACTTAAACACTAATGGCAGGCGCGCCAGGGGAGCATATGGGGAAGGAGTACACATGTCATAAAAACTGCTCATTCTCCCAGCAGGCAGACTGCATTCAACAAGGCAATGAGCCAGATTGCACCCACATTCTTCAGTTTAATCGGTCCTGTTGTGGTAGATTTTGAGGTAAAGACACTGTGTCAGTTTTGCACAGGAAATAGAGACATAAACTTCCTGAAGCATGCTACTTACTCATTTTTTACCTGAGCAGGAGTGTCTGTGTTCCAGACATAAACCTGTCTTTCCTGAAAAGAAAGAAATGTTAAATTTTTTTAATAGAAATGTCTTATTTTTAGACCTATAAATATATATATTATCTTCTGAAGTCCCCTGCTAATAACTGTTGTGCCAGTGCGAGGAAACGTAAATGCTTAATGAAAACTAAGCAGCTTTTCATGGGAAGGCTGAGTCCCTCTCCTGCTTTCCCATTCTCCTTTTAAAAGCCAGACATGAGGTCTGTTATGCACAACTGAGTGAGGAGAATTAAGTTGTTAGAATGTGCTTATGTGGTTATTAAAATACAGTGGTAAGCTGAGGTGCATCACATTACTGTGCAGTAACACAAGCATTCCTATCTAGATATAACTCTATCCTTGATGATTCGTTTCTGAACCATTTGTAGATGAAGGAAGAATGAACAAATTCTCATTGCAGTTTCCTGCAAAGATACCTGCGTAGCTGTTAGATTAAGTGATGATGTTTCCAGTTTGGTAAACTTCTTTTTTAAACAGTGTCCAAAAAATTTATCTGAAAATTCAGCAAGCTTTTATCAAATTATTTCTTCAGAGCACTAACTTGACTCAGTTGAGTCATTGATATTCATAGATCANCCCCATGTACTTAAACACTAATGGCAGGCGCGCCAGGGGAGCATATGGGGAAGGAGTACACATGTCATAAAAACTGCTCATTCTCCCAGCAGGCAGACTGCATTCAACAAGGCAATGAGCCAGATTGCACCCACATTCTTCAGTTTAATCGGTCCTGTTGTGGTAGATTTTGAGGTAAAGACACTGTGTCAGTTTTGCACAGGAAATAGAGACATAAACTTCCTGAAGCATACTACTTACTCATTTTTTACCTGAGCAGGAGTGTCTGTGTTCCAGACATAAACCTGTCTTTCCTGAAAAGAAAGAAATGTTAAATTTTTTTAATAGAAATGTCTTATTTTTAGACCTATAAATATATATATTATCTTCTGAAGTCCCCTGCTAATAACTGTTGTGCCAGTGCGAGGAAACGTAAATGCTTAATGAAAACTAAGCAGCTTTTCATGGGAAGGCTGAGTCCCTCTCCTGCTTTCCCATTCTCCTTTTAAAAGCCAGACATGAGGTCTGTTATGCACAACTGAGTGAGTAGAATTAAGTTGTTAGAATGTGCTTATGTGGTTATTAAAATACAGTGGTAAGCTGAGGTGCATCACATTACTGTGCAGTAACACAAGCATTCCTATCTAGATATAACTTTATCCTTGATGATTCGTTTCTGAACCATTTGTAGATGAAGGAAGAATGAACAAATTCTCATTGCAGTTTTCTGCAAAGATACCTGCGTAGCTGTTAGATTAAGTGATGATGTTTCCAGTTTGGTAAACTTCTTTTTTAAACAGTGTCCAAAAAATTTATCTGAAAATTCAGCAAGCTTTTATCAAATTATTTCTTCAGAGCACTAACTTGACTCAGTTGAGTCATTGATATTCATAGATCATAGATATTTCTGCCAAGTTTCCTTTTAAAGCATGTGCGTAAGACAGAGTAGAGGTCACATATTGAAAATAGTGGCATGGAATGGAAGTGCTAAACAAGGTAGCTTTAATATAGAATCATAGAATAGAAGATAAAACCATTAACCCAGCACTGCCAAGTCTACTACTAAATCATGTCCATAAGCACCACATCTACATGTCTTTTAAATCCCTTCAGGGATGGTGACTCCACCACTCCCCTGGGCAGCCTGGGCGAGGGCTTTGCAACCAGTGCCTAGTATAGGGGGACAATCACTTCCCTAGTCTTGCTGGCCACACCATTTCTGATCCAAGCCAGGGTGCTGTTGGCCTTCTTGGCCACCTGTGCACACACTGGCTCATCTTCAGTCTGCTGTTGGCCAGCACCGCCAGGTTCTTTTCTGCTGAGTAGCTTCCCAGCCACTCTTCCCCAGCCTTGTAGCATTACAGGGAGTTGTTGTGACCCAAGTGCAGGACCTGGCACTTGGCCTTTTTGAAACTTGTCCCATTGGACTTGTCCCATGGATCTAGCCTATCCAGATCCCTCTATAGAGGCTTCCCATCTTCAAGCACATCAACACTCCCAACCAAATTGGTGTCATCTGCAAACCTACTGAGGGTGTACTCAATCGCCTAATCCAGATCATTGATAAAAATATTAAAGAGAGCAGGTCCCAGTATTGAGCCCTGGGGAACACCACTTGTGAGCAGCTGCCAGCTGGATGTAAGCCCAGTCGCCGTCACTCTTTGGGCCCAGGCACTCAGTCAGGTTTTTTTCTCTCTGCAAAGAATACACCCATCCAAGCCATGAGCAGCCAGTTTCTCCAGGAGAATGCTGTGGGAAATGTTGTCGGAGGCTTTACTAAAATGCACGTAAACAACATTCGCAATAGACTTCTTTGAACCTGAGATTTCACATTAAGTATTTTTGGTTTGGAAGAAATTATTTGCAAATTAAATGGAAAAAGCTTTGAATGAATCTGCAGATGTTATGGATGAAATACTGGAAAGATCTGACATGTTTTGCTCCTTCTGCCCTCCTTTTCCCCATCCTCCAGCGTGGCGTGAGTGAAAGAGGAACTTGCCAGCCTTTCCAAAAGGAAAAGAGGCTTCTCTGTTCAGGACTTGGGTGATAAGAGAGAGTGTCGTGCTTTATTGTCAGCCTGACAGACAGTAGCATAAAGTAAGCTGGAGAAAAGACTGGGCTGCCAGAGCTGAAGTTCAAGAGTCAGGCTGAAAAGGAAGACTAAACAAAGGAAGGATAGTTTAAATGAAAATTTATATTATTCTTTTGTCAAACAAAATAGCCCTTGGAAGCATTCCATTTTCCAGAGTGCTCCCCATTCAAGTCTGTGTCTCGCGGGTGCTGTTCCCAGTCTCTGTGTACCCAGACCCAGCCTGACTTACTGCTATATGGGAAAGGGAGGAAGAAAGACAAGAGTTGCTGCCCAGCCAGGCAGGTCACTGCTGCTGCGTGTACACAGGCTGTTCTATACTGGCTGAAAATAAATCATAGAATCATGGAATACCAGTCTTTAGCATGTTAAACAATAAAAGAGGTCCTGTCCTTTTTTTTTTAAAAAAAAAGCCTACTTTGATGTTTATTTACACCATGATCTGTCTGACAAAATGGATTTCTTTGAAATACAAATTAAATTTATATTGAAAAACAATTGATTTTCAAATTGGAACTGTAAAATAGTCATATAGTGAAAACCAAATGGGCAAGACTGTTTATTTTGTATCTGATTGACTTTCCTGTTGTAATTCTTCAACCTGTATTTCAGCTTTATGTGTCTGTTACGCAAGTCTGAGCTCACTGTATATTAGTCATGTTCAGTTGTGTTGTAAATGGACTCAAGCCTGCTCAGATTTTAATCTTAGTCAGCAAAGCCTATATATGTGATATGTGCTGCATGAGCTTCAAGAACAGCAGCTTTACGAAATGTTTGCTTCCTTCTTCTTGCTTCTAGAGGATTTTTCAAGAGTTTTCCCAGTTTTCTTATTTATTTTGCGTAGTTAATCTGCCTGGGAAACCTGAATAGCCTGCAATATTTGGAAGCCCCACAGTGGTACATCATAGGACTGGCTTTGCCAGAAAGATTTGGTTAATGTCACAGTAGAGTGGCACCTGAAGCTGAGCCAGCCTTTGGCACTTGGAGGATTGGCACTGAAAACCTGCTCTACCAGGTTTCTTTTTATCCCTAGAAACACAGTGTCCCATAGTATCAGTCAAGTAGGAGGTAGGATGTTACTGTAGCAAACCGACAGGCTAAATTCTGGATTATAAAGCTGAAAATGTAGTGAGAAACTAAAAGCCTAAATAATGATGAAATGTGAAATTCACCTATCATCGTCGTCCATCTCTAGTACTTGTCAACGAGAGATGGTTTGTCTTTTTTGTAAAGCATCCATAAAGTTTTTGAAGCCGTGGAGCCTGAAGCTCCAGCAAGTGTCTTCAAGAGTGTCTTATTTCTCTGAATTACTTGGTAGATGTTGGTACGTGTTAGTCTTGGTTTAACTGCTTTTTGCCTGTGGAGTATGATTTATCCTTTAAAGAGTAGAACGAACTCTTGCGCCAAAATCTAGCCCTTTCCTTAAAAGGAATTCGATTTTTTAAAAGTGTATTATGCTGTAATGTTGTGCAATGTGAATAATGTGTAATGTTTGACTCTGGCAGGATTAGCTATCTTTTGTTGTAACCAGCATTTAGAGACACCTTATGACATGTTAACCACCTCTCCAATTTTAAGAGCTTATTATGTCGTGCAGTAGAATCATAGAATCATTTGGGTTGGAAGAGACCTTCAAGGTCATCAAGTTCAACTGTTAACCCAGCACTGCTAGGGCACCACAAAACCATGTCCCTAAATGCCACATCTACACATCTTTTAAATACCTCCAGGGATGGTGACTCCACTTCCTGGGACAGCCTGTTCCAGGGCTTTACAGCCCTTCTAGTGAAGAAATTTTTCCTAATATCCCATCTAAACCACCCCTGGCACAACTTGAGGCCATTTGCTTGCGTCCAATTGCTTGTTAGTTGGGAGAACGGACTCACCCGCACCTTGCTACAACCTCCTTTCAGAAAGTTGTAGAGATTGATAAATCTCCCCTCAGCCTTCTTTTCTGCAGGAGGAGAAAAAACCCCAGTTCCCTCAGCCATTCCTCTAAAGACTTGTTCTCAAGACCTTTCACCAGATTTGTTGCCCTTCTTTGGCCACGCTTCAGCACGTTGATGTCCTTCTTGTAGTGAGGGACCCAAAACTGAACCCTGTATTCAAGGTGCAGTCTCACTATTTTTGGATATTGTCCCCTGTAAACAAGGAAAGTACAATAGCAATTGATAGTTACTAGACTTGATTCACTCTTCAGTGAATTCTCTGGCCTCATGAATTGTTAGATTAATGTGGAGGAGACTGAGAGAACTAAAACCATCCTGGATCTTTGCTCTGAGATTTGACTTTTTTAGAATTATCAGGTACAATATAGCAGGTGAACTCTCCTAGAATGTGTTCTAGAAAGGAGCTGTGTATTTGTCTTTTTCTGTGAATCTTTTTGTAATGGCTTATGTTCCTCGTTCACGATTAACATTTGGTTTAATTCTTCTGTCTGGACTCTATTCTGTGGCTACAAAATGGCATTATTGGCAGTAAGTGTTTAAGAGCATAGACTTAGTTTTGTTGAAAACAGAACATTCCGGAATGGAGTTTTTATTCAGGCAAGTCAAGTTTCTCTGAATATTTATTTCAAAAGAGAGGAGGTTCCCTCTGCCTGTCTGCTTCTGGCGGGGCACTGTGGGCTGAGGAGGAGCGTGGTGCTGGCTGCCTGTGCTGACTGCCGGAGCACTGCGTGGGGCCGGCTCCGCTGTGCCTGCCAGGACCAAGAGTGCAGTGGGGCTTTTGGAATCGCTGTTCAAAGTGTTTCCCCATGGAAATGTTGCGGGATGAGATTAATGGGATTAATTCACATTTCCCTTGCTGCATGAAGTGTAAGCGAAGGCAGTTCTTCATTCTTGGAGAAATACAAGTACGAAATATATTGTGTACTGCAAGTCCTTAGACCATCTCAGACATTTTACCATAATCTGTTGGGGTAATGTTAACATCAGGTTAAGAGAGCACTTGAGACATGTCATCTTTTCAGAGGGAGAGCTGAGAGACACTTGACTGCCCAAGAGAAGGTGCAGCAGTTTGTGTTATTTGTTCCTCTCATCTGCTTCCTGTATTCCGATGTAATGCTTCCTCTTGTGCAAAAGCAGGATAGCATTTCCTCAGGAAGCTCTTTCCAGAATTTTCAGCTTCTAAATGGTACAAGTGGCAAACTAAGTGTCTTTCCAAATGGCAAACACCCTCATGTATTTTCTTCTATTAATATCTTTTTTTTTCATTTCAGACTTGTCTAACAGGGTAGTATAATTATGCTACTGCCTTTAGGGATATTATCAAGAATAGCTGTACCAAATGCAGGAGCGTGTTTAGGGGAATTACACTATATGGCAGGCATGGTTATTCATTTATATTCTGGAGGAGAACCTGCTTTATTCAAAGCTCTTGGAAAATGTTCGTGGAAACTTTTAGGGAATCAGGACAGCTGGTCTAGCAGACTTTGAAGTCTGCAACACAGCCGGCTGGTCGGCATTCCCAGTGCCAACTGGCTCAGTAGCAAGTAGAGATGGCAACTGCGATTTTGGCTGAGGAAACCCTGTATATATAGAAGATGACTTGATGACAGGCAGAACTCAATAAATCTGGTGACATAATTGAACTCTGTTAACCAGTGTTTGGTCAGTTGAGATTAAACATCCCTCTATGTTTTCAATTAAAATTCATTATGTCATTTCTGGATATTATTTTTTTTGTTCCTTCAGTGCAGGAAGTATCTGCCTCTTATTTAGTATTTTCTTTTGGAGTAACTGTCAGGACAGTATTTTAACAGATGATTGAATTAGATTTCAGCTACTGTATGTCATTGCTGATCTTTAGTCATTGTCAGATTTCAAATGAAATGTCATCTGGAAGTAAGTCGTATGCAGCGCTACAAGGGTTTGGCTCTACATCTGTCCATAGACTTTGTGAATAATCAGATTTCCTGAGAGGCTGTGGATTTCTCACTTCATTGAGTGATTGCCTTATTTACCTTACAGTACAAAAATAGAGAAGGAGAAAAAAGAGCATGCTAAGCTGCATGGGATGATCCGAACAGAAATAAGTGGAGCCGAAATTGCAGAAGAGATGGAGAAGGAAAGAAGGTTCTTCCAGTTACAGATGTGTGAGGTAAGATTCAGTGTGAAAATCATATTATTCTGCTAATGTTGTTAGGAAAATTTTGAAAAACGCTATTTTTTCAGGGCAACTGTGATGTTAATGGCAAATGCCAAGTTATTAGTAGACTCCATTTGCTAAACCACATTTTCTTTTAGCTTAATGTGCTACCTTTGCAGGGAATTTAGATCCTTTCTAACTTCACTTAAGTAAATTGTAGAACAAATAAATAATACAAAACTCAGTTAAACAGTAAGACATAATAAATAAGCCTTTACGCTACTGCTTCACTAAAAGTTATTTTTAAGCCCATGATCATTCTCTGAATTGTTCCCTATGCTGACAGCTGTTGGGTTATTATGAGGAGAGGCTCCAGTCTAGCACACTGTTGGGCTGGTGCTGGAAAAAAGTGCTAAGGATGGAATCACGTTGTCTTTTAGGATAGTTCAGAACGTTTCTACTTTGAAATCTTTGTGATTTGCGGTATGTTAAATCTGATGTGAATATTTTTGGTTCAGTTCATTAAGGGCATGTCAGGTTCCTGGTTGGGAATTGAAGTTGCTGTGGTTGTTCTTTCTGTGCATTAACTGAAAAATACACTGTGGGTGTTTAATCTTTTTTTTTACTAAGATTATTAGAACTAATTTGACTCATATGCCAACACAGCTTAACAGCAGTTGTCCTGAATAACACTTTTAGTAACTTCATGCGCAAATACTTTAGTACAAAAGCTTCACATTCCTATACGGAGTCAGACTAAAGTATTCAAAACTGATGCAGGGATTTGAGTATCCAGTAAAGGTATGGATGTTGCCAGCTAGTTGCCCATCTGTATCCTTCCTAAGAAACGACCAGGAACAGATGCTTCACTCTCCTTGTGTAAAGGAGGAGTTCACTTTAGTTAGTGATAATAAAATGCAGGGTGAAGTCTCTGAAATTGAATCAAGTTACCTTAAATGTGGAATAGCTCAAGTGTATCTTTTATTTCTTCTGCCTTTTGGGAAATGAAGTTTGTACTTGGTTACCTCTGAATAGTCCTAAAGGGGACTTTATTTTTGTTTTGGTAATAAATCAGAAGTGACGTACTGAAGTTGCATCATAAGTACAGACTAGTTTGCTGTAAATTGTGAAAGTGAGCTGAACAGCGGATGCCTAGAGCTCCATTATAAATTAACAGGAGCTAGAGCATTGATTCTTCTAACTAAACACTAACCAGTGCACATGCCTACATTTAGGCTAAACATCTGTTCAGGTGAACAGATGTAAATAACTGCAGCACTGAAAGCCAGCACTTGGATACTACTTTATTTTAGTGGATTTGAAACATTAAAGGTATACCGCAGGTAGGGGAAGCCCAGGTGCATTTAGAGGATTGCTAAGAAGACATTCCCTTCTTTGCTTAGAGGTTAAACAGGAGTTAAAACCTGTTGTCATTTAATGGACAGTTAAGGACTCCTGTAAATATTTGGTCAATCTTACTTCTGCTTGTGTGACTGACATCTTTTGTGCTATGGCATTCAGGGGAGAAACTGTCACTTACTATGGACTTGGATTGTGCCTAATGGAAAAGGACACCAATTACACTTTTATTTTTTTTAGCTTAATCGTAGATTTTTAAAATCTCTTGCTAAACTGTAATTTGCTGTACTTACCATATATAAGGAATTGATAGAAAATGATAAAATCAGAAGGCAGATTTAAAAATGACTAAAATAATCCCTCACTTCTTTGGGTAAACTACTTTCTTCCTTAGTGACATCTATTTAGCAATGAATAAACTAGTGAGATAGATACCTAGGTGGGTTTAAGAATGGATTCTTAAATTTACTACACAAATCCTTTTATGCTTCCATTAACAAAGGCTTCCACTAGGAGCTATGAAGGCTGTTTTAGCAATTTGAACTAATCATAGTGAAACATCCCCACAGGATATCAAAAATCAGTGGTGACAACAATTGCTTCTCTTTGATTAACCCTTGCAGCCTCTATTTGATGCATTCTCTTTTAGCTCTTCTAAATCCTCAACTGTTAAAGCTTGTTGAAATAGAACCGAAAATAAAATAGTCTAAAAATACTGTAGCAGTAATAATTAATTTCCTTTGTGAATTACTGTTTTAACAGTACCTGCTGAAAGTCAATGAAATCAAGATTAAAAAAGGAGTGGACTTGCTTCAGAACCTGATCAAGTACTTTCATGCTCAGTGCAAGTATGTTTGAGTTTTCTTTATATCTACACAATAACTGGAGCAATGTTTGGTTTTAAACTTTTGACATCATAACACTTCTCTAGATTTTTCAAAATAAATCTTAAGATTCAACTGTTTTCACTGATGCCTTTCAACAAATTGCTTTTGTCATAGATTAGTCATTACTTTTNAACAAATTGCTTTTGTCATAGATTAGTCATTACTTTTGTCACTGTTTTCCAAAACATGTAATGAGATTAATCTAGTCCCATATAATAGAATTGTCTGTTCCAAGGGAGTGTTGCACAATAATTTGACGTATTTCATAAACTACTCTTGAAACACAGCTCTTAATTTGGTCTATTACTTAGTGGTCCATTAGTTTTGATGGGCTTTTTTGAGTGTATGTAGCAATGATCTAAATTAATTCTATGCTCAAGCAAATAAATTGCATAAGCAGTGGGATAAAACTCTGTTGAAAGAATCATTCTTTTGCTAATTAATTGGAGGACTTGCTAATAAAACACGAAGCTCTCATTAGAATGATGTACTTTTTTATGGTACTCTTAGAGATCAATAAATGGCAATAAAAGTCAGAGCTATAAACTTGAAAGAGCTGCTGTTTAACCTATTCAAATCAGTAAGTTTTCATCGTAAGTTGAAAAGACCCATCAGCCTCTGTGTAGGTTTTTTCCCTATGTAGTTATGATGCTTTTAAAATCAGATTCACTTAAAATCATAGAATCATCT
>WEIS01091649.1:0-16506 GCA_013389965.1 Todus mexicanus
ATTGGGAGGGTTAATGGGCTCTCACTTGACACAAAAGATGAAATTTCCTCTCTATGTGGCTAAATCAGAGCTCCATGCTGGAGCAGCATGGTCATTTAACTGGGAAGAAAGGACGTGAAGAGGTGGAAGTCGTGGTTAACACACAACTGCCCCAGATTAGTGTTTCCTGAAGGTGCTCCTTGGTCTCCTTCAACTGCACTCGAAATTGCCATTTTGATTTGCCCACAAGGCTGAGAGGTAAGCATCAAAGTTTATTGCTTCATACTCAAGTACGGACTTAATGTCCAGTGCCAAGTGCCTATGCTAGTCATGGCAACTTTGAGTTAGGGGAAGGAAGCCACAGGAAGGACAGCAATACTACAGAACCTTCCAGAGCAAGGTAGGAGGGTAGGACCAGACGCTTTCCTCCCTCTGGTATTCTGGTAGCTGTTTACCCTTGGAGCTGGGTTCCTCAAGTTCCTCACCAGCACCACAGGAACCCTTTGGAGGATTCTGCAACATCTCTGGAAGCTTATTGGACTTTGAATTTTCCTTTTTTCTCAATAGGAACAAGAAAAGTCTTTCTTCACCTTATTCTCTCTCCCCGGTTATATAGTGCCATTCTGTTATTTCACCATAACAGAATGAATAACAGGAGTAAGAAAAGAAGTGAATGGGGATTGCTAGGAATAGAACAGCTCCTGGACAAATCAGTTACCGTTATCAGATCAGTGATTATAAATAAATAATAAAAAGAATCCTCTTCCCCTAGAATTACCTGTTGCTCCTGCAGCCAGCTCATACGTTGGGTATAAATTAAAAACCAGACTGTAATAGGGTCAGTAAAGCCGCANTGAGAATTTTTTTCATCTGAAAAATGCCATACCTCAGAGTCAAGGGATTAGGTCCTTGCTTCTGATTTCCTTGGCTTTAAAAACAGAATAAAACTCTCAGACTTCTTTTCTGCTCGCTGCCCCTGTTATTCTAGACAGGTTTCTAAACCTGAGATTTCACAGACTTATAGAAAGTTAGCCTCAGGAGATCTTCCACAGCATCCCTCTAAAATGAGTTATTCCCTCACACATTTCACAGATTGTTCCTGGGCTCCTCCCAGGAGACTCTTACTGTCCCTTCCCACTTGGTATTGATGTTTTGGAGACAAGTCCCCCAGGCTTATTAAACATGCAGAGACTTAGGCATCAGGATCCTTGTCTAGAGGCAAATGGCCAACCACCAGTACTCATAAAATGCCAACTAACCTCATAAGCATCTAGTTGTTTGGTTGGGTTTTTTTATTCTTGGGTTTCTGGGGAAGTCTTTTCTTCGCTCACATCCACCTGGGTCTGATGACACAGGTCTCTTCCAAGCTGATCTCTCACCTCAGCCTTGCCAAGACTTGCAGAACAAACACTTCTGTGTCTCGTGTGTTGAAAAGCTGTTTTCAGGTGTCCCCTCAGTTATAGTTTTTTCTACACTTCTCATATTTTTCCTCCTAATTTCCAGTCCTTTAACTCTCAAGACGTGTGGGCATCGACAGATTGCTCTCTCCCAAAAGTACCTTTTAGACGAAAAAGAGGACAAGGGAGAGTAAGATACTTAAATACACTGCCCCAGACACAGGTTTCAGGTTCTGACCCTCCAGCACGTTGGTTTCCCCGTGTGCCGCCAGGTCCCTCCTAGTCACCAGCCTCTTCAGTCAGGTCGTGCAAGGATCAGCTTTTCTAGGAATGTTTTACAAAGCCGAAATCAGGAGAAAGGCTGCTGCTGCCAACTCTGGTTAAAAACAGATATTTATGTCCTTGAGGGAGGCAAAGCTGAGGCCACATAGTTCTGGACGATTAAATGGCTTTGTTATCTTGCTGCCTTCAGGAAAGCCTGTTCCTGGGCACTCTGTTTGTTTTAGAGCGAGCTGACTTTTTAGGGCTCGAAATCAAGAACAGTGCCAGGAGGCTGGACCAGCAGCTAGTCCCAAATTGACTGGGTCAGGCTGGCTTGGTGCATGGTAGAGCCTTCTGTGCCAGGAAGGGGGCATCCTGGTGACAGCCACAACTCATATCCTACAGTGCCAAATATCAAACCAGCAGGTACCACGGTACCTGTGTGAGCTAAAAAACCAGCTGCCTGTCACACCGTGGTGTGCAACCCCACAGCCATGGGGATCGAAGCATGGGGTGAACTTGCCTGCCGCTAGCGAAAAGCATGAAAGTGGCTTTTTTTTAGACATTAAGGGGAGCAAATTTTATAAGTTTGAGAAAAACTCGCCTGCAATATCCTTCCAGGTTCAGGCTAGGGATCTGAGCTGCTTCCATTCACTTCTAAAGCACCTTGAAGAACCGCAATATTTCGTTAGCTAATCACTTGATACTGACTTCACTCTGTCTGATGCACTGGACTGTGTACGCTTAATTAGATAATTTACCGAATTTACCAAAATTTGTTCGAGTTTGTTTATTTTATAGATTTTGATTTATTTTGTCAGTGGTGAGCACCTGCAGATGAATTTAGGAAGGCTTCCAGTTTTCTTCTTGAGTCCAAACTTGGAAACCTACTCTTTGACCAGAACTTTCATATTTTCACCAGAGCAACTTTGCTTGCTGTTATTACTTAGAGTTTTTATTT
Source organism: Todus mexicanus (assembly GCA_013389965.1). Lineage (NCBI taxonomy): Eukaryota > Metazoa > Chordata > Aves > Coraciiformes > Todidae > Todus > Todus mexicanus. Next base: position 2,599 of record WEIS01091649.1, read on the forward strand.
TCTTATAAACTAATTCCTACCCGTGAACAGGAGTATTTTTTTTTTCCCTACAAATTCTTTTTTGCTGGTCATCGCATTTTGGGACTAAGCTGAGGTGTTGGTGCCCTCTAGTGAGCAATGTCTAATGTCAAGCAGAACCTGAGTGCTCCAGTAGCTGGTTGCTGCTGTGATCATCTTCTCGAGTTTGCGCTTTGGTTTGACATCTTTATCCAGTTTGAAATGTAAGAAACATCAGCCCGCACCTCTGAAACCCAAGTGACCACTGGTAGTGAGGCAGAGAGGACAATTCCTAGTATAGCATTTAGGAAACCTAGTCTGGAGTATTTTCTAAGCTCACATTACCTATAAAAAGTTGCTCTCTTCTCACATTTACATTATTTTTACTGGTAGTGATGACTTATATTTGTAGCGTCACCTTGTGCTGCACACTCACCCATTGCACCTCACACACCTTTGCTGTGCCTTATTCACTGTGTGTGCTAACGTAGACATTGTGTCCACGCTTCCTCTTCCAGCATCATCACCCCTGCCCAGCCACTCCTCTCTTCTTCTCCACCAAGACTTTTACGCCTGCTGAGGTCTGGATGTATTTTTAAACATATGCCCATGCAGCCAGGCTTTGATCCTTGATGCTGCCCACCATGATGTGGAGAGCAGCACAATAGCACAAAGGTATTTATAACTGGATCCACTGATTAGTGATTAATGGTCAACCAAGTCATGGCGTAGTGGTTTTCCATTCACTTGTTAGAAGGATGATCACAATTCTAAGCCTCTATGAGAAACTTAGTTGCTCAGAACTGGACATCTGCTTCATTTTCCTGCACGGTTGGGCTGATCTGCAAGTTCTTCCTGGAGAAATTAAGGCACCTTTATTTACACACATTCAAATTGATGGCACTCATGGTGTGCATTTAGCTAGGAAAACGTTGCCTGATTTTTCTCTAGCTGAGGTTATTGTGGGCAGGGTCTGGCAGGATGCTGAGAAATTTGGCCTTCGTGCTGCATCACGCAGGGGAAAGCCTAAAACATGCCCAAGGGCTTTACTGCTCTGCCAAACACAAGCAGGGAAACACTGATGGCAACAGGTTAGAGAAGCTATCTGCTGCAGTCTTGGTTGAAATGTGGTGCTGTGGAGACCCTGCAGGTCCTGCAAGTTCCCCTGAGGGTTGTTGGCTTGCGTGAATGAGACATGCCCAAGGGACAGAAGCTGCTTAACCTCAAAGTGAGAGAGCTGCTACTGGATAAGGCTAACATTGGACATCTTCTGTATCATCTGGACAAGTCCAGATGTTTTCAGGTCACTCTGAAACTGGTGAAGCCAGTGGTGCAGCTCCTGGACCCTAGGAAATGGGGGTTGTGCAAAAATATGACACAAAAATGGGAAGGGCCACATAGTTCATGTCACATCTGCCCCCCAGTGACAGTCTGTATCACATGCAGAAAGCGGCATAAAGAGGCAGAGAAGAGGTTTGCTCCTGTGTTTAATTTTTAGTTAACACTTTCTAACGCCTAAATGCATTAGTCTTGATTTAATGCCAATACAAAACTTATTCTTAGACACCCTGAAAAGATTCCTGGGGTGACAAGAGCCACAAACAGATCACACATCTTCCTTCTGAACACGCACGTGACGTGTTCATCAAGAAAATGGGGCTAATACACAATTCCAGCCCTTCCAGACTATTATAGTCTCTCTGTGCTGTAATTACTGAGATGTCAGGTGGATGTTTTTTAATCTAGTACTCAACACTGAGCTTGGCTGATGGTCACATTGCCTTACTCACAAACACTGTGTTTGGGTTCGACGGGGATTTCAACCTACGGCAAACCTAAATCAAGCAGAGAGGGCTTGTGCGGCGACTGCTCGAGTGACATCTGTCAGGAACAGCTGACAAAGTAAGTGTACATAATGCACTTAACTAGCGTGTTTTCTGGGACGCGCTCAGGTTAAGTGCGTGGGTAGGTTAAAAAATTGCTTTCTCTGAATATGTATGAATATAGATGGCTCTCCCCAGCAAACCCAGTCATGATCCTCCCTGTCAAAACACAGGAGAGAGCGAACGGAGTCTGCAGGGGGAGGAGGAGAATTTTGGCAGAGCCTGGGAAAATTTCAAACCCAACACTGGGATTGGCACAAAATCTCTAAGCTCCTGAATTCCAAGATCACCTTTCGTACAGGAGTTACGATGTTTTTCAAAAGGCAGCGCTTGGAGGCTGTCTGCCTACCCAGGCTCTTTCATAAGGAAAAGGTAGGATTTTGGTTTCCCGTTAATTTGAAGAAGACTGCAGCATATTGCGATGACTCAGTTACATTCAGTTACAGGCATGCCTGTTTATGAGAAGCCAAGAAAGCATTTTAGATATTCGAGAAAAGCAAGTCTATAAATAGCAGGACGATTCTGATACAGATGGGCAGAAACTCCAGCCTTTCATCCTATCATTTTATGCTTTGGGGCACTTGAAATCCAAGTCTGACGTCTGCATCATTAAAATGTTTAGCATCCACCTACACAAGATTGTAAAACATGCAATTTTCGGCAGACGTTACTTAAGTCACATCTTCTCTCTCCCTGTTCCGCTGCCTCTCCCTCTTTTTTCCCCCCTTCTGCTGTTAAATCCTAAAGATCTTCACAGAAACTTCTTTTTATAGACTCTTTTTATTAGAGCACTATCCCTGCTAAACACTTCCATGAAATTCTCTATTAGACTGTAACCACCTACAGACCCTGTGGTATCCTGTTAGATTTTTCAAAGCTGATTTTATACAAGTTCCTCCCTGAGCACATTTTAAATGTCAAATTATAACTTTAAGCCTGCGATAGTATATACAGTGATTTCATCCCCTTCCTTCCAGATTTTGGAGGAAACTTTTCCTTCCCTTTCACGCACACAGACTCCACAAGCTGTCTGATGGTTCCTGTCACAGTTTGCAGAGGAATTTGTCTTTTGAGAGATGCAAACCATTAAAAAACCCAAACCAACCAGCAATAAATGACGATTTTAGAAAGTTATTGTTATGTAAGGGAAGCCACACTATTACGGAAGGGCAAGAGCGCTGTGGAAAGGAAGGAGTGCAAAGCGTTCTTCAAACTTAACTCCTCAAAGGCCTGACAGATGATTATATCCTTCAGAGCTTGTCTATTTTTCTAGTAATATTGGTTAGGTTAAGAGTGTTGTTTCTGCCTGAGATCTTTCTGCACTTGTTTCTCCAGCCCATGGTCACTGCACAGTGATGTTGCCACTGTGGCCATGAATTGTATTATGGCTAGAAGATGTTATGGCTCTGAGGTAGTGAGGTCAATCTGAGCATGCAAGATTATACACCCCCAATTTCTATTCCTCCCTGTCCGTACAGTCCTAGTAAGTTTGTGTGAATGTAGTAACTCACAGAGAGACTTCTGCAATCCAGAAGCACTGTCTAAGGTTTTCATCAGGAGTCCTCCAACTGCTCCATGCACCCCTGGAGCTGGATGTTTCAATCAATACAGGCTGCCCAGGGCAGTGGTGGAGTCCCCATCCCTGGAGGGATTGAAAAGCCGTGTAGACGTGGTGCTGAGGGACATAGTTTAGTGATGACGTGGCAGCAATGGTTTAATTGTTGGACTTGATGATCTCAAAGGTCTCTTCCTACCAAAACGATTCTGTGGTTCTACTTCACATGTGGAGTGTATCCTCGGTTTACAGATCGTATGTACAGAAAAGGCAGAGTGAAAGAAGATTCCCATTTCTTTGTTTCTGAAAGACACAGGGTAGAAAATCCTCCAGAAAATGAGCTGCTGGAGATTTAACAGGCTGGTTCCGCTCTTGAATATATTCTTTCCTAGTGCAACAGAAACATTAAGGTTCAATGCTGTTGATGTGACCACAGAAGCGTTTGTATTGATGCATGCAAAACTCTGAGTTTATACTGCCCTCTTCTGTAGTACATTGAAATCAGAAACAGAATTAAGACCAGGAGCTGTTCTGAGAAATTAAATCCTGTTTACTACTAAGGATTCCTCTATGTCAAATTCTGCCTCCGGGTCAGCTTTTCCCTCTGGTTGTTATATGTGAAAATATTATCCCTGGCCAGAACATAACACTTCATCTTGGCTTTTTCCTTTGAAGTTGGCCTTTGCTAATAGTTCTCCTGCAGAGTAGGTGTCACTGCTCAAAATACCACTGTTACGTAAAGCCTGATTGATATGAGCTAAGGTGGGCAGAAAAAAAGTTAGCAAAATCTTGACTGTTTGAAAGAGAAGAATGTATTTCTGTGGAAAGCAGTGGGAGGGCATAATTACCTGCACTGAGGATAGGGAAGGTTTGAGCTCACACTAACGACATGAAGGTCTATAGAGAACAGAGCTCTCTCTTCATGTGCTCTCCCGTGCCCAGAGGTATCCACCATACAGCACGAGGGGTTTCTGAAATCCCGTTACAGCCGTGATGTAACGTCCGAACGATGCCACACAGTTTATCCGAAGACCATTAATGGCGAGGGGAATTACACGGCGTATATAAAGGTCCCTGAGTGTATTGATATTGAAGGAGGGTTGGGCATCTATCTAAGAGGGGATTTGCTGGTAGGATGTGTGCTATGTGCTCTGCTGTGCTGCCCGAGGTGGCCTGGCTGAGGATTTGCCCCACTGACCCTCACCGGGAGAAGGAAATGGGGTGAAGAGGTTGCAGATTCCTCCCAGTTCTGAAGCTGTAGAAGGGCAGTACACAAACAACAACATTAACAACAACAAAAAAGCTACAATGAAGCCTTGACACCTTGAATTTATTTCATATTCAAGGCACGCTTCTTGTCAAGGGACCAGAGAGAAGCTGGAAAGCTGTGCTTTAAATAAAGACAAGCGCACATTTCCAGCTCCTCTCTTTTAGGGGATTTTGTTTGGATCTACCGCTAAGTCTGAAAGGTGGCTCGTAAAGCACCCCCTCTTCAACCTCTAAGCCAGCTATTTGCAGCGTTTCGTTCCTTTGAAACCCCAGGAATCCTATTTTCTACAACATCTCCACCAAGCTGGCATCCCTTCAGCCAGGTGTACAGAGGTGCTTTGGGCCCCAGAGGGCTCTATTTTAGTCCTGCCATTAGGTCTGTCCATGTAAGTTCATTAAACATTGTCTATCAAGAAGCTGTTCTGCTCACTCGGTAAATTGGAACGGAGAGCAGGAAGGACTTGCACATACGCAGCATATTGCAGCTCTGAGAAACTGTGGAGCTGGTCTTCAGAAAAGAAACCCAATAAAGGGCACCCTTTGCTGAACAAGCTATTTTAAGACACGTTTTCACTTCTTAATGATCCTTCAATTACCAGCTTCCTGACCAATCATGAGAACTGCTGAAGGAAAGCCATTTGCAGAGGCATAACTTTTCTGTAATTTTGCTTGGTAACTCATATTCTCACACAGAAATGACAGCGCGGTGATGCTACAGTAAAGCTGTCAGCACTGTTCCTCTATACGTGTGGATAAACCTTGTAAAATAATTTGTCGAAACATTAAGTTGAAGTAAAAGGTACCTTCAAACATTTTTTTGGTCTCCGGTACTCCCATGGCTTTGCTACTGCTAATATTTGTTGCAGTGGTTTATTCCTGAGATGAAAATATGTACAGCAATCGACCGGCAAGCTTTATTTCTGGAGCATTAGCACATCTTTTGCTTCTCTTTTCTCCTCCAGTGAAGATCTTTCAGATGTGTTATGAAAAATTGGCAATTCCCATAATGCTCTGCAATACATATTCTTTGGGTCTGCTTAGCTCTGCTTTTTAAGCCTTTTTTGGTTTTTCAATCTGTATTAACACCCTGGGTTTTTTGTAGGGATTCCCTTGCTAATTGTTCATACTCTGTCATCATATTTTTCAAGTTAAACTCAGGTTTCTCTGCTGTCATCCTGATCACGCTTCCTAGAGAATGCAAATTCCCCTTTGTTCTACTTGGAAGCCAACAAAAATTCATTTAAAAACCAGAAGCGAGTTCAAGCAGCAAAATTCAAATCCTGGTACAAACTTTGTTAAAGTCCGTGTGTGGTGGAGGTTCGTTCCAGTAGCTTTGATGGCAGAGATGTTATATAGACCAGATGCTTCTTGGAAGCTACAAGGCAGCTACAATCAGCCAGCTGGGATTTCACTGGCATTGAGGTGACGGGGAGGAGCAGACGACCCTTATGGTCAGTGGCCACTTTTTATCATCCAGCTTCTCCACCCCGAGAGCTGGAGCCCTGCAGGCAATAAGGTTGAAGGGCTGGTAAGGACCTGCTGGTGAAGCTTAGAGGAAGGATGAGGTGCCTCTTATGGCAAGGAGCCAACTCGCAGATGAGGGAGCCACCTCCAGCTCATGCTCCCTACAGAGCCAAGCTATTCTGAGCCAAGTGAAGCCCCCAATTTGTGCAGCTCTCTAGCAAAGCAAAGGCATAATCAAGGTTTCACTGCTGTTGACCAAAGCACAGCATTTTCCACAGTGGGGAGCCACGGCTCAGTGAGAGCTCCTGCTCTGCTTGCAGTGAAAGAAGGGCTTTCACAACAGAAAGGCTCAATGGAAGCAGTTGCTATGTGGGAGGATCTTGAAAACAGTGATTGGCATCACACTTTCTTTCTTCTGTCTCCTCTATTGTTTGAACCCCAAGAATTGCAGGGACGTGGCTGTTCCTGCGGCTAAGTCTATTTGTCCGCTTCTCTTTCTCCTATTTCCCCGCTCCACTCATAAGCATTTGAAGAATAACTTGAAGTAATTGCACCCATGGCAGAAGGGTTGTGTTTCCCAGCCCTTTACATGATCACAGGCATACACCCACATCGTGTGGCTCTAAAACCTCCAGATGCATCTACAGCATCCACACAGGTTGTGTGCCTGCTCTGCCTCTGGGATAGGATGGAGGAAGGTCCTGAGGCCAGCAGGACTAGGGAAGTGCCCTGTACTCAGCACTGGTGATGATGCACCCCAAATAACCAGGTTCAGGTTTGGGCCCCTCACTCCAAGAAGGACCTTGAGGGGCTGGAGCGTGTCCAAGGAAGGGCAACAAAGCTGGGGAAGGGTCTAGAGAACAAGTCTGGTGAGGAGCAGCTGAGAGAAATGGGATTGCTCAGCCTGGAGAAAAGGAGGCTCAGGGGAGACCTTTTCACTCTTGACAACTCCCTGGTTGTTGTGAGGTGGGGGTCAGTCTCTTTTTCCAAGTAACAAGTGACAGAATGAGAGGAAATGGCCTCAAGTTGTGCCAGGGGAGGATAAGGTTGGACATTAGGAAAAACTTCTTCACCAAATTGAGTTGGCACAGAGAGGAAACAAAGCATGCTTGTTACTCCATTAGTACAGGATGGGTCCCCATTTCTTTTCTAGAAGTGCCAGGTACCCCGACCCCTTTGTCATGCCACAGCCGAATTTTGGCTGACCCAAAACCTCATCAGTCCTTACCTGGAGCTTAAGGCAAAGCTACAGGTATTGCTCGTAGAGGTTTCCCAGGCTGAGATGCGCTCACCATTGTGAAAACTGAGTTAGAGCCCTCGTTACAAACAACCCTTTTTGCTGGAACTTGCTGAAAGATTTGTCTAAAACTTGGCAGCAGTTAAATGCAGTTACAATGATTGCAAGAGAACGCATGGCTGCAAAGCTGGGACTCATACAGTGTCTGTCCTCTCTGCCAGACGTAGACCTGGGAATTAATTTGTGATTAAAATCGCGTAAAGAATTCCGTTTTCTCCTGTCCTTGCAAGGGAAACTATTGCCGATGGATCTTGTGCTTCAGCAACATCTCTTTCCCTGCTGTTTCCCAAGTGTGTAGGTAGAGCCCCAAGCCTACGGAAGCCTTTTGTGCTTGTGTGAATTGAAAGAGAACAACTCCTGCCTGCTCACAGAGACGAGAGCCAGAAAGTTAGGAGAAAAAGTGCTATTAACAACTGCCTTCTGAAACCTTGACGAAAGAAATTTGATAATCAAAGCCACAGTAATCAAGGAAACAATAACACAAAGAGGTTGAAGGCAGGATTTTTCTAAGCTAGGGAACCGCATTGGTAGGGGTAAACCTCTTGACGTATTTCTGCATGTCTGTGTGAATTTCCCGAGGTGAGAAGGACTTCGAAACACATTCTGGGATCGTGTGTCACTCTTTCTTATAATTACCAATGCTACAGCAGCGCCTAGCAACTATAATAGTGCACCAGGGTCTTACCGCAGAAGTCACTGTGTGAAAAAGGGTGGAAGAAAAAAGAAACGCCTTACCATCTTAGGCATTTCAGGCAGAAAAGAGTATGAAACCGGCACCAAGATTGGCACCGTGTCAGCAGGTTTTCAAGTGTAAGTCCTGTGAGAAAGAGAAAATATGTGAAACCCAGAGGTTTCCACACACACATTTAACCAGTAAAGGGGCTTATGGGGAGATCCTAAGCAAAGTGAAAGAAATGAGAGGAAACACGAGACCAGCAGCAAGGGAAATGTCTGAGGCTGTTTTAAAAAGCCTTGAAGACACCTTTCAGAAGAAATAAGGTCAATTTTAATACGGGGGAGAAAATTCCAGTATTAAGCTCTCAAAATATTATTTCCATCTCCATTCCTCATGTTCACACATTTCTAGCAATCTGGTTGGGATGTTTCCATATCATTCTATTTCTTCTTAATATCTAATTGTCACTGTACTATTGATCTCCTGCCCAGCTGTAAGTGGTTTCCCAGAGCAGCATACAGATCATCTAGAGGACTTTGCACCCTCTGCTTAGCAGTTTGGCTTCAAGGATGCATAATATTTCCTAATATCTTTTCTTTTTTTTCCCCTCCAGTCTCACTGGTTCACCATCACACTCCTTCCTGGCTTAGGCTTTCCATCTTATCAAAGAGAAGCTTCTTCTGTGAGCTGGAGCCACATCATTTATTTTATCCCCATGGCTCTACTGTTTCCCGGCCAGGGCCACTATTTCTGGACATCAATACTTTATATTTACTGGGACCATATTTTCAGCCTTGTTGCTTTTCACCATAGCTCCTTCCCTGTTCAGTGTTTTGCTGAAACCTTTGTCACACGACTAATGCCCTGATTAATCAATAAGTAATAAGGCTGACTTAATTCCAGAGCTAAAGGGGAAATCCCGAGAGAAATACCCTGTGTGCTTCCCTTTGAAGGCCTGTAAAACACCCAGCCTTCTAAAAGCTCACAGCATTAGTTAAAGGGCTTTACAGAGACTGCATTTTTACTATTCATCTTGACCAACAGTAACAGACATCATTCACCTCAAAGTCCAAAGTGAAAATCCGTTCCTTGCAGACAAAGCTATGAGGTAGAGGAGGTCAGCTGCAGTGACCAAATAACTGCGTGGGTGAAGCACAACTTTTGCAGAAATCAAATCCAGGAAAAGATGAACATTCAGTCTGGTGGTCCTACACCCTTTGGGACATGACATGGTAGACAGACAGGAGACCTAGCTGAGACCTGGAAACCAGAATTAGTCATGGATTCTACTTCTCATACCAGAGGAGACCAAACAGTTGTTCAACCTCGATATGTTCTGCAAAGCTCATTATTTTGTAGTCTTGCGTTTTTATGCTACTGAAGTCATCTGCTTCCCATGCTGCAGAGCTCCTGCTCATCCATAGGCCTGCTCTAGACCATTTCCCTTGTGTCCTTGGCAGCCTTATCGAAACCTAATGAACAAGTCCCACTATTTAATGTAGATACTGCTGTCTGGTTCTACTGTCAGCCTAGATGATCCAGGTTGTAGCTCCTAGAAGGAGGGACAGCCCAAGACCACAGGCAGTGTATTCAGTTCACATGGCTTGTCTGCTTCTAGTCTTTGGCAAGAAAGAAACCACGAGTACGAAAAGCTATTCAGTCATGAAGTCAGCCGACACCTCATCACTGTTAAAAAGTTCAGCCCTTGCTCTCTGGAGACAGGCAGAAGTTCTGCTGAGTGTGTTGCGAAAGCGCCTCTCCTCGCCCACCCCTGCATCAGTGACAGGAGAGCTGAGCCCAAGCTAACAACATTGTCATTCTCTAGCACTTGTAGAGCGATACCTTCGGCTGTTTCACCGTGCCCCGTGATGGAAAAGTACATGTACGTGGCTGACATCCAAGCACTCGGTGCCTCCGTATGCAGCGCGCTCCCCATAGCTCAATTCTGTACGAAACCTTCACTTTTTAAAAAGTTCATTATGTGGGAGAGGAGAAAGCAGGGACGGCACAACCTTATTCAGCGGCATAAATGGGTTTCTCTGGCAACCATCATCAAGCTGCATTACATAGTAACTAAGTGTAGAAGCAGCTATATTTAGGTTCTGGGGCTGCTATTGCCCCATCTTTTTCACTGCAGAAAATTAACATGTATCTGTGCATATAGTTTTTAAGCGCAGAGGGGAAATCCACCCATCCGCTGCCAGTGAGGTAAGGACATGTCTCTGAAACTTGAAAAGGTCTGCCTGACTTTCATGCTCCTGCCCTTTCCATGTTTGTTTTTCAGTGCATTTCCAATTCTTCCGAAGTTTCTTCGCCTGCTCCAGACTTACCGATTAGTTTTGTTCAGCTGTATCTGCACCGAGCAACAGATGCTGTCTGTGATGCTCCCTTGAATCCTAAATCCCAGGTGAGTCCCCCAGCCATGTCCCAACAGCACGTTGAGTTAAGAGGTGGTTGGACAACACCCCTCCATGCACCCTGCACTAGTTTGAAGGTGCTGGTGGACAAGCAGAGATGCAGCATGCAGCACTGGTCTTCCCAAGCAGAGCAATTTGAGGACCTCCACTGTGGGGTCCCTTGGAGGACCTGGAACTGTTCATCTTATTCATACTGCATAGACCCCAAGCACCTAAAGGCAGGCTCCTGTTTCCCATTTAAAGCATGCTAAATGTCTCTGAAGCTCAGAGCTTGGCTTCTCTGGTGTCTGACAATACTTCAGCCAAAGAAAAAAGTCAGATGTATGTTTACTGAACATGCCCAGTTACCACCGTAGGTGCCCAACGCATGGAGATACGGCAACAATCCTGCTTATGATCTCAGTAGAAGGGACTCCATGAACCAGAATAGATATGTAACCACTATTTTCAAAATGTCAGTAGAATCTGAGAGTGCAAATAGTTGCTGGAGAGTGAGAAGTATCACCTTTTGATGACCACCCTCCAGTAAAACGTCTCTGTTTGAGCACTTGAAATAGCGGCGTCTGAAATCACGAGTCCCTTTTCTGAAAGTGTTGGTTCTATATATAATGCAGAGACATCCGCAAGAGTAACATCCAAGGGAGCTAAAAATAATTCTGCAATATTCTGGAAGAAATGAGTTATGAGTAACTTTTCCTCGTTTGTTTTATAATTTGTATATCTTTCCTTAATATCCCTTGATTTCTGTGGTCATTCTTTCTCCCAGGTTACCATAGAGGGATAATTACAGCAGCTGCTCCTAGAAAAGGAACAATTAAAGTAATTACTACAAATTAAAGGAAAAAGATCTTATGTTTCCCAGAATTAGGAAATAATGCACATAGGGTGTAGGGAATTACCTACAAACTGTAGGTAAAGACAATAACGATGCTGTTTGTACATATTTGACAGGTAGATCTCAAATCAGAGCGACAGTTTGATATCCAGGGATCGTCTCACAGAGTCATTATCTTTTGAATGAGCATAGTGCTTTTAAAATTACTAGATCAAGCCCTAGTCTGACATGAGTATGATGTAAGCTTCTTTCCAGCAGCCAGCCTATACGAGGTGCTCTCCATCTCCCTCACAACCTTGATTTTCCACTGGTTATTTGGCAGATCTCTGAGCAAAACTGTCAGCAATTTCACAATCCACAAACCACGTTTTTGGCATAAGTTGCCGCCACAGTTTCTCTATTTGCTTGTTGCTCAAGCCAATAAAAATATTTTGTTCAGAACCCAAATGGTTATTTTAAATCCTAACCTATTCCATACATTCTTCTGGAAATGGAATTTAGGAGGGAATTTGTGAGAGGTGGACTGAATGAGGGGGCAAGAAGCTGGGTGGAAAATCATCTGGAACGTCAGGCTTCAAGGGTGGTGATCGTGAGTTCAAAGTCCAAACGGTAGCCATTTACCCGTAGAGTCCCTCAGAGATCCATGCTGGGGCCAATATTGTTTAGTACCCTTCCTAAGGGACAGGACAAGCAAAACAAGTGTCCTACCTGCGAGTCTTCAAATGATGTCAAAACAGGAAAGCAGCCTGGTGAGCAGGATGGAGAAATGGGCTGACATGAACCCCATGAAGTTCAACAAAGTGAACACTAACCCCTGCTCTGTAGAGAAATAATCTTATGCACAGGACAGGCTGAGGTCCAACCGGCTGGAAAGCAGCTTTGCAGACGAGGCCTGGAGGTCCTGGTGGACACCAAGTTGACCAGAAGCCAGCAATGGACTCTTGTGGGAAGTGCATTTTGTGATTTTGTGGCTGTGCATCTCTACCCTTTTAAAAGCCAGTCTGCTGGGAAACCAGTCCCTTCTGCTGGGCACCAGCTGGCTTTAATAACACAAATTAGAATGCTATTTACTAGGTATCTGCATTCAGAAAAGACAATGAAACCTCAGCACTGATGATCATGACAAGGGCAAAACTATTTCCTTGAGTCTCAAAGGGCTACCAGTGTATATTGGCCAAAAGAAAGGCACCAAAGCTCATCTTGCTCTAATTAGAAAGAGGAAGGGTAAGAACTCTTTACCCTCTTGCCAAATGGCACCCAAAGACAGGTTAAAATGCAAGGAGGCTTTCAGAGAAAGATGGTGGCCCCTTCCAAACCATGTTCCTTCCCTCCCAATGGGCTGGTCCAAAAGGCTCATGATGCAATTGTTTGTCCATCCACGCCGCAGTCACCAAAAGCTGAGCTCTTGTGGGAGGCAAGAGAATTGCTTGGTAAAACCCAAGACATTCTTTTCTTCTCTTCATCCTGAAAGAAGTGAATCCTCATCTATGAAGTTCTGTAGCATGACAGACAAAGAGTAAAAAAGCAAATTTTTGATTCCTTTAAGATGGCATTAACTGAAGTGGAACTTCCTACCCCCAAAAAATGCATGCAGGAAACTGAGGCTTTTGTCGGCTAAAATTTTAAGTTAAATTGAAAAAATCAGCTAGTTCTGTGTTTTCCAGTTTGGGATCAGACTGCGTGACAAGTATTGAGGGATCTGATGCTGGCGGGCTAGGGATTGCTGTTACTACTGCTCAGAGCAGTGGGGGTTTGTAGCTCATGAGAGACCAACAACATAACAAGCAGCTGAAATGTCCATTCTGTTGCTTACACGGCACCAACATCTCTATAAAAGAAACAGATCTTTTTTAGGCTTTCCAGCAATTCTGTCGCAGGCTGCCAAGAATAAATAGTCCCTCCCCTGCCTTGCTAAGATATCAGCCCCAGCATCAAGCTGTAGTCTTATCTCACTCAGAAATGCTGATTCCAGAAGTCTTATCAATTTACCAAAACAAATATTAGCAAAGATTAAATTAAAGGATATGTTTGTAGGGTTGGTTTTTTGTTTTTTTTTTAAAGAACATATGCATCTAATACTTGTCTCAATTTGGACAGGGTAAAGAAATAAATCAAGAACATCTCCCCTGATTACTCTCCAAAAGCAGCCAGGTGAAGGTTAGCTAACATATATTCTTACTTGAATCATGTCAGCCATCACACTTTCAAAAATAATGTGCACAAGAAATTAAAGTAAAAAGACTTACACATGCCATTTTCTGTATCATCCCACAAGCATCCTGTGAGAGACTTACATAAGGTGGGAGGGTTCTTGAATTCTATGTAATACTGTCTCTTTTGCCTTTTCCTTCTCCTTCTCCTTGTAGTTCTCTTTTCCTTTCTAATCCTTTTCCTTTTCTATTCATCTTTTCTCTTTGCTTTTCTCTTTTCTCCTTTCTCTTTTCTCCTTTCTCCTTTCTCTTTTCTCCTTTCTCTTTTCTCCTTTCTCCTTTCTCTTATCTTTTCTTTTTTCTTT
>WEIS01091651.1:8394-37596 GCA_013389965.1 Todus mexicanus
ACCCCCCGAAGACAACCCCCCCCCCCAAGCAAATTATATTCTTCTGCAGCTGTATAAATAGATGTAGCTATAAACACCGGCAAATACGGCTCCTGTTTGACCAACCGACACTGAATATCCCTACGGGGCAGGGCAGCGAGAAAACACATCGAGGTTTCCAGGAAACTAAGACCAGAGAGTTACATAAAAGCCCACCTCAAGGAAGGCAGCTTAGACAGAAGTACCGAGCGCTTTTAAATCCTAAAGGAAGGAATCAGCCGATTCTTGGACCTTTATGAACTCCTTCAGCTTGTCTAGGATGTTGGGAAAGAAAAGAATAGAATATCTCTTTTTTTTCCTCTATCTATCAAGTGCAAAAGGATATCCTCAGAAATAAAGTTGTCACAGAAAGTTTACAGACAGTTTAATAATACATACTAAAAGCTGTTAAACAGTTGCCTAACATAAAGCACAATCAGATACCCAAACAAAACCCAATGCTGGTGTCTCTGAAGATGTTTTACTCCATTCCTCCCGCTTATATCTTTTCCTCCTCCTTCTCTCCTCCCTTTTTCCTTCCCTCCCTCCTCTCAAGAGGCTAAAAACTGACTCTGCCTAAGAAATAAAAGGCATTTTCAAAGGTGAATGCTGTATCGGTGCACATTCGAGCTGTTGCAGCAAATCCTGTTCCTTGCAAAGCAGTTTTAGCCACGCTCTGGTTTAATCAAACAGAATTGCAGTACCACTAATCAGTGTGGGTCACTTGAACAAAGTGTATTTTACGCGGTACTAAAGATACCCATCTCTCCCTACCTAAAAATCTTATTGTGTGAATCATTTCTGGAGGGAAAGCAGTAAAGGCAGTTTGAGACTACTGCAAGGCTCCAGTAATCAGCGCTGAGTCTCGAGTGACATCTGACAGCTCTTAAGGTGAAACCTGAGGAACATCAAAAGATACCGGGAAGATTTTCGCAGGTGTGGAATTCCTTTTGTGCTTATCAGAATAACGCGGCGCTCTCGTACCTCAGACTTCTTTCTGTAAGCGCAGAGAAAGGTTTTCTACGCCCCACATTCAGCCCTCGCCGCCAAGAACAAGGGACTCAAACCCCTGCAGCTTGACATAATCTTTAAAGGTTTGTCATAATCTTTAGAGGGGCAAAAAAAAAAAAAAGAAGTCTTGATCTGTTTTTAGGCATCTCCTGAGCCAAGGCCTAAGACTCTGCTTCAGCAGAGGAAAGATCACGCCCTAATTAGATCTGGCAGCATCTATATTTGAAACTCGCTGGCGCTGAGTGAGCAGCGAGGAAGGAATCTGACAGTTACCCTTTTGACTTGGAGGTGACAGGCTGCGTCTCGGCTCCGTTTATGAACCTCCAACTATCAAGGTTTGAACAACCACCACCAAATCTGGCGGGGTCCCAGGAGCCCCTGTAATCGGGGCTCATCCTCCAACTGTTTTTTAAAATCAAATGCAGCGCGTTAGAGATCACTCGGCCGCAAAATATTTAGCCTGGTGGAGGGAAAGAAACCAACGTCTATTCCTGCTGAAGACAGGGATTCGATAAGGTCTGGCTACAGAAGCGTAAGATCTAATTGTCCTGCATGCCCAGAGAGTTGAAAAGATGCTTTGTGTAAAACAGATCACTGCCAAATTCTCTGTTTCAGGTGGTAATTTACAGAAGTCCTACGTTTTGTACCAATTCCCTTGTTTTTTAATTCTTAGTCTTCTAGCTAGAGGAAACATTAAGAATCAGACCAAATACAGGAGGTGAAGCCTTTACTCACTACTACAAAGCTGAAACGCGGTTTAAAATGTCGGTGTAGATACTATTTGGGTGGCTGAAACACAGGTTTGTGTTAAATGAAACGCAAATGACACATGATACTGAAGTGAAGGCATAAATGTGTCCAGGCACAAAAAAGCACAAAAAGGAAGTAAGTGTTTAGAGAAGGACAATGTCATAGGACACTTGGAATGCCTTTCTGTAACATTTAATACATAATATTTATGAAACTGAATGTTTGATAAACATGTCGAGTTTGTTTCATTAAATATTTTATGTTCAGTAACATCCAAACGTTGTTTTGTTGGGGGAGTTTTGTCACCGTTAATTAATAGACCATTAAGGAACTCGAAGAGAGATCATTCCCATTTCAGCCGGCGATAAACCATCTGACCACGGTTGCAAGAGCTCAGCCAGGTCTCTGTTTCCCCCAAATTAACAGACCTGGAAATGCGAAGCCGACTCTGTTACCAGTAAATGCAAATTCCACATAGCGATCCTTAGAGATTAAGAAAAATCCTTACTCTGCGATTTCCTCTCGGAACAACCCGCGAGTCCTGGCGCGCTCTTCGATCCGCTGCTCTCTCCCCGCCATCTGTTATGCTGAGAAATGGATCTCGGCCAAAGGGATCAGAGAAGCTTCGCATCATCTGCCGCATGTATTCATGGTGAGCGGCAAAAGGATCCCTGAAAAAGAGAGATTGCGCGTACAAAGTCATCGGGCTTTATCCTGAGCTACGTAAAAAGGCTTTGAAACGTTTCAAACTCGGGTTTTTTAAACTCATTCCTTATGGTTCTTTAATCAAATTCTTTATTTGATGAGGGAAATGTTTCAAACTCCAGGATTTTAAACTCATTCCTTATGGTTCTTTAATCAAATTCTTTATTTGCTGAGGGCCCAGTGGCGCAATCTCCCGTCCCTCATAAGCTCTCACTTCATTCCCTTTTCCTCCCCCCTCTCAGGTTGGTTGGCTGCGTCATTTTGTCTTCTCCGCTCCCTCCTTTGCTCTTGGGTGTCCACGTGGCTTTTTTCTTCATCTCCTGCAAAAATACTCCGTGCTTTGCAGCCCCCTTGCACTCCAGCCTATGTTTGCCCTCTGCTAGGAACTATAAAACTGACCTATATTTTATTTATCACTACTTCCACCTCCTGATATTCAAAGAACTGAGGGGTTTTTCTCCCCCCTCTCCTTTTTTGACTTTCACCTTCCAAATCTTAGCACGGTTACTACTCCCTAAACTCATCATCTCCCTCCCTCACCCCTCCAACTTACTTTCCTGGCCACCCCCATTCTACTTTTCATCCCCCTTGTCCCACACGCTCAAAAAGGTGCCTTAGCCTCTAAATTCACACCAGCTCCATCTCCTTTAGCCACCCGCTATTGCATCTCTGCCTCCCCTTGCCACCAGCCCTGCTCCCACCCCTTTTCTCACAAAGCTTCTTACTGGATTTTTGCTTTGCTGTTGGTTTCCCCCCCTCTTCTCTCCTCTTTCTAAACCCTCAACCTCCATTTCCCAAACCCCACCGAACCCCAAAGCTTGGCTTGTGGGTAAACTATGCTCAGGTTGCTCTTCATTACTCCTTAATTCTTGGCATCCTCTGATTTGGACACGAACTCAACATTTCTGAGGCCAGAAGGAGAACAATATGATTCCGTCCGAAGCACAACGTATGATCAGCACCGCCGCCTGAGGTCCAAGGCTGCAAATGAGTACTTTGTACAAGCCTCCTGCTCCATTTCCTCCCCTCCCCTCCAGTCTAATTCCCGCTGTCCTGCTGAAAGGCACCTCATGACCCTCACCAGTCACTTCCCAGGTATGCTGACTTAGGCCTAACAGCGCCTCATCTTCCTTCCCATTCCTTTTTCCTGGCACTCCCCAGCCGCCTCCCACCTCTCCAGGACATCGCAGCCTTTCCCCGTGACATTCCAGGTGCTCCCCAGACACCTCCCACACCTTTCCAGGACACCGCAACCCTTCCCAGGACATTCCAGGCCTCCAGGAAGAGAAGCTTCAGGTATTTCCTCCTGCCTTCGACACCCAAGCATCTCTCGAAAGTCTCCTCAACAGCTTTTCCTCTTCTCGCCACGCCTTATCTCCAGCCCCACCCGTCGTCCAGCAGACCCTGACCTACGCCGCGCACGTGACGGCTGCTGCAACATCTGTCCTGTCGCGATAAGCGGCTGGAAAAAAGCCACGGCGCAAGCCAAGAGGAGGGACGAGCATCACACAGCGCGTGGAGGCTCCCAGCGACTCCGCCACGGCACCCCCGGCTTCAGGGGGTTATCAAAACGCAAAGAAACATCGACTGTGTTTCACCGGGGACTTCAGCATCACTAAATTTCTCCCCAGTCCCAGCTCAAGAGAAGCAGGAGGCTGAGCAGTGACCTCCAAGGCATCACGAGCAAAGCAAGACTCTGTAGATTTAGCGCAGATAAGAAAGATGGGTTGGATTTAGTGTGCGTGACGAGATGTAACATGTCTCACCTGACAGAAAATAATGCTCTGTATGATGTGAAATGGTCCTTTTTCATCTTATTTCAGTTTCTCTGGCAAATTTTCCTGGCCTGTCACCCTCTACCACATGTCTGATACACTCCAATCTCACCTAAACCTGTGGGGTTTTGTTGATGTGTTTTCAAAAGCCATGAAAGGAGAATTTAGAAACGTGGCTTCTTACTAGGAGAGACAGGGAAGCTGTGCTGGGACAGATTTAGGAACACAAGAGAAGTCTCCCAGGCCCCTGGGGCCAGTTTAGGGAGCCGTTCGTAACAGATCTTGTGATGTCAAGGCTCGAAAGAAACACCACAGCTTTGGTGAGCGGGGTAAAACCAGGGGGAAGCGCACAGAGAACTGGTCTGAAGACCAGGCCCTCCAAGGAATTCAAACCCCCACCTCGGTGGCTGAAAATCCAACCCTACCTACAAAATGAGGAGGTCATCCTTACAAAAATAATAACAACTCAAAAAAATATTAACCAAGTCAAAACCTCTCCAGCGCAAGATGCAAGATCTCGAGATTTCCGTTCAAACTGGAGATTTTTTTTAGGTGTAGAACACTTGAATCACCATCAATCGCAGCTCGCTGAACGTCTGACCTTTTTGAGAGGAGGGGAAAAGATTGCTTTGGAGAGACAGTTGTGATCTCTGCGCTCTTTGCAGCCTAAAAGCGATGGGGAAGAAGAGAGGGGGTTCTGTGGAGTATCTGCACACAGAATTTGTGCCCTTCACGTGTTAAGCACTGCCAAGTTTCTCTCAAAATGAAGGCCTGAATGGGGACAAACGATCGATAAATTTGTTGCTGCCCGGCTCTGCGGCAAGAGGAGGTGAATCTGACCTTCGCCTGACATTGGCAGATCACGTTTACACTGGACGGAGAAAGAGACGGTAGCAATAAAAAAGCTGATGCTGCTAAAGCAGCTGCAGGTGAGGATTTCCACAGAGATGCATCTCACTCGGTAAATGCTTGTACAACTCGGGCTTAAACCCCAAAGTTTAAGGCTCTGTGCCTCAGCTGACACCTTTGTCCGTGTTAATGCACAAAGTCACCCCTGCTCAGTTTCAAATCAGTGTCCCGGAACAGCAAATTCAGTTTGTTATTTGGGGAAGTGCATTTTGTGTTAGATACATTTATTTTTTACTTTTCCCTTGGGAAGTTACGTAAGCCTGAAACCGCAGAACCATGCTGGGGACAACACCTGGAGTGATAAAACAAAATCGGTGAATAAAAACCAGAGGCCAAGCGCGCTTGGCTGAGGAGACACAACTTCTGCTCCTGTCCAGGATGACACTCAGCGGGGTTTGGGCAGCACTTTGCTCGCCTCCTGACTGACTGACTGCAGCTCCCCCAAGACAGCTGCTCTCGCAAGGAGCCCCTGCTTTTCGCCCGGGCACTATTTCCAGTTCGCCAGTCCGAAAACCTCGCCTTGTGAGGCAACAGAAGCTTGTTATTACGCCGTTCTGGAAGCTAATCTTATCTGAAGTAATATGCTCAACTCCTTAACTCTATGCAAAGCAGATTTACGTGGCCGGTGCCAAGCAAGGGAGCCTCCATATCAGCCTCTCTCTCATCTCTTTCACACGCACGCCCTTCCTCTGTCTCCTGGGATCTTTTCTTTTTCCCCCCTATGGCTGGAAACGGCACCACTGGCTACAATAAAAACGAGTAAATATAACATGAATAAGTGAGAGGACAGATAAATAACTAAGTAAAGCAACTGACATCTCAAAGACAGCACCTACACGCTACCCCAAACAAGACTTAATTTCCATTCCTACACTAATTTCAATTTTAGCCAAGTTTTCTGCCTGGCTTATCCTGCACCTAAGTGATGAGTTGTTACAACCGTGCCTGTAATTCCTACAGACGGAGCTTGAGAAGCTGTCCCACTGCTGGGGACGGGGGTTTGCAGCTACGCAGCAGATGAAGAAGGGACAGAGGAGCAAAGCCTCAGCTGGAACAACCCAGTAACTAAGAGATGCAGTCAACAAACCCACACTGCGAGGCCTGGCGCGTTCCCCTTCCCCGTCCACCCACCCGCCTGGCCCCTTATCTCTGCTCCTAATTAAGCTGCTCTACTTCTTTAGAATCATTAAAACCTCCCAGGCTCCTCCTGAGTTCTCCGAGCCTGTTCCTACCCGCTACAGATTTCTGACAACAGACACAAATTTGGGGCCAGACCAGAGAGTTCAGCCGTTCGGAGCGTCACCACCACAAGGCTCCGGTTTAGTTAGATGAGAAACAACCTGATTTTCTGAATTTAATACAGAGACACGATCCAACCCGAGCGCTACGGCACAGAAAGCAAAATAACTCCCATTTGGCAAGCGAAAGCATCGCCACTCCCTCGGGAAATTAGAGTTTATCGACTGATTTACCGACACAGGGGATATGGTTTAGGGATGGGATGAACTTTGCAGAGTAGGGTTAACGGTTGGACTCGTTGATCCCAAGGATCTTTTCCAACCTCAAGGACTCTATGATTGTGTGATTCTACAAAGCAAAACTTTAACACCGAGCAGGTGTTATCTGTATCCATCGACAACAGCCCAGGAGCAGGTTACAGCAACAGAAACCCAGCAACAACTCCCAAACAGAGCCAGGCCACTCAGCACCTGCCCATTTTCAAAGAAAGAAGAACCAAACCCAAGCAACTTGGAGAGGGGGGGCTGTTTGTGGGGGGGTGTGACAATTCCTTCCCAAAGTCACTGCCGCTGGAGGGCTCAGCAGCCTCAGAGCGCCTTCCCAACTTCGCTTTAGGATCTCAGGCTACAAGACAATGAAGGTTCCACAGGAGGCGAGGGAGAGGCAAGGCGGATTTTAACCCCCAAGCAACACCTTAACCCCCTCGGCAGCTTGACCGGAGCGCCGAGCGAACCGCGCCGGGGCGAACCCCGCAGGTACCGGCTCCCTGACGCCACAGCCCCNGCAGGTACCGGCTCCCCGACGCCACACACACACCCCCTCAGAGCCTGCTCAGACCCCCTCAGGGCCGCGGCAGCCCCCTCGGATCCCCCACCTGAAGAACGGGTCCTCCTCGAAGCAGCGCCCCAGGTTCCCGAACATGGCGGCGGCTCCCGGCGCACTGAGCCCCCGCGAGCCCGCCGGGCCCCGCCGCCGCCGCGCGCTGCGCCACGTGACGCGCCTCCGCCTCTCTCATTGGCCGCCGCGCCTGTGACGTCGCCATCAAGGGGCGGGGCTACGGGGAGCCGCTGTTGCCACGGTAACCGCAGCCCCCGGCCTACCTCTCCCCTCGGCCCCCGCCCCGTGTTTGGGATTTTTAGAAATAATTGTATTTTTTTCCTTTTTTTCCGGTAGGTGGCAGTAAAATAAAGGGACTCGGAGGGCGGAGGCCGCTTTTGGCAGCTTGGGCTGGAAACAGCCCTCAAAAAGCTGCTCCAGCCAATGCTCTGAAAACAGCAAGGTGTCGTTGTCTTCCCAGTTCACAAACTTCAGATCGATTTATAAAAATACTGATCCTGAGAAGTTCCTCAGAACTCCTGTCACACCTGTGACATCCGTGTCAGTCACATTTCTAGCCAGCAATTTGAAAGCCAACCTGCAGAAGCAGCTACCCCTTGTCATAAATTTGACTTGACAGCTTCTCTGCAGGGCTTTCGATTAGGATCCTTTTTAAAAAAATAAAATAAAATTTAAAAAAAGTAACGGAAGAGTCAGTCCAAATATGGTGAAAAGAGTCAGTGCAACTACGATGAGTAAACGCTATTTTACAGGAGACCTACACATACTGCTTTTTATTCAGACTCCATAACAGCGGCGACAGGGGAAGCTGAGGCCGGGGCAGAGGGAGGGTGTGTGAGCAGAGCTGGTGGGCGGCCGGGTGTGGAGCAGCAGCGCCTTTCAGCACCTTTCAGGCCGTCCCAGCTCAGCACTCACCAGCGGATTCGATTTCCGAGGCTACCCGATAGTTACCTTCTGGCTGGAGGATCATCCTGCCTTGCTCAACTGTCCTGGCGTTGGGAGCGAGACCGGGTAGGGTTACTGGTTAAAGAGAATCATAGAATCATTGAGCTTAGAAAAGAGCCTTGGGATCATCGAGTCCAACCATCAACCCTACTCTGCCAAGTTCACCCCTAAACCATCTCCCCAAACACAACGTCTAAACACCCTTTAAACACGGCCAGGAGTGGGGATTCAACCCCCTCCCTGGGTGGACTATTCCAGGAGCTGGCTACTCCTTCTGTGATAATTTTTTTTCTCCTCTCCAGTCTAAGCCTCCCCTGTTGCAGTTTGGAACCATTCCCTCTGGTTCTAGCGCTGGTCACCTGTGAGAAGAGCCCAGCACCAACCTCTCTGCAATGTCCCTTCAGGGAGCTGCAGAGAGCGATGAGGTCTCCCCTCAGCCTCCTTTACCTCCAACTAACCAGTCCCAGCTCCTTCAGTCTTTCCTCATCAGGTTTATTCTCCAGGCCCTTCACCACCTTCGTTCCCCTCCTAAACCTGGAGAAAGAGCTTCTGTGTCTTCTCAGCAGGCAGAAGCAGCCCCGCGATCGATTGTAAAGGAGAAACCCCTGAGCAAACCACGTTGCTGGGTGTGGTGGTTGAAGGAAGGTTTTGGTGAAAGAATGGAGCAAATGCGTGGGGAGTGTTACTGAGGTTTGCTGGAGAGTGGAGCGGTTGTGAACACAGAATCACAGAATTTTCATGGATGGAAAGGACCTCCTAGATCACCGAGTCCAACCATATAATCTCAGAACACCAGGTTGGAAAGGACCTCAAGGACCATCTGGTCCAGCCTTTTAAATGGATAGGAACTGTGGTTACAAACTTAGTTTCGAAGAAGGACAGTGCGTAAGAAGCAGGGGTGTCGGAATCTCACCTCCATCCTTCATAACATGGGAGAAAAATGTTTATGTGTTTGGAGAAATTCTCCTTGANGACATCCGTGTCAGTCACATTTCTAGCCAGCAATTTGAAAGCCAACCTGCAGAAGCAGCTACCCCTTGTCATAAATTTGACTTGACAGCTTCTCTGCAGGGCTTTCGATTAGGATCCTTTTTAAAAAAATAAAATAAAATTTAAAAAAAGTAACGGAAGAGTCAGTCCAAATATGGTGAAAAGAGTCAGTGCAACTACGATGAGTAAACGCTATTTTACAGGAGACCTACACATACTGCTTTTTATTCAGACTCCATAACAGCGGCGACAGGGGAAGCTGAGGCCGGGGCAGAGGGAGGGTGTGTGAGCAGAGCTGGTGGGCGGCCGGGTGTGGAGCAGCAGCGCCTTTCAGCACCTTTCAGGCCACCCCAGCTCAGCACTCACCAGCGGATTCGATTTCCGAGGCTACCCGATAGTTACCTTCTGGCTGGAGGATCATCCTGCCTTGCTCAACTGTCCTGGCGTTGGGAGCGAGACCGGGTAGGGTTACTGGTTAAAGAGAATCATAGAATCATTGAGCTTAGAAAAGAGCCTTGGGATCATCGAGTCCAACCATCAACCCTACTCTGCCAAGTTCACCCCTAAACCATCTCCCCAAACACAACGTCTAAACACCCTTTAAACACGGCCAGGAGTGGGGATTCAACCCCCTCCCTGGGTGGACTATTCCAGGAGCTGGCTACTCCTTCTGTGATAATTTTTTTTCTCCTCTCCAGTCTAAGCCTCCCCTGTTGCAGTTTGGAACCATTCCCTCTGGTTCTAGCGCTGGTCACCTGTGAGAAGAGCCCAGCACCAACCTCTCTGCAATGTCCCTTCAGGGAGCTGCAGAGAGCGATGAGGTCTCCCCTCAGCCTCCTTTACCTCCAACTAACCAGTCCCAGCTCCTTCAGTCTTTCCTCATCAGGTTTATTCTCCAGGCCCTTCACCACCTTCGTTCCCCTCCTAAACCTGGAGAAAGAGCTTCTGTGTCTTCTCAGCAGGCAGAAGCAGCCCCGCGATCGATTGTAAAGGAGAAACCCCTGAGCAAACCACGTTGCTGGGTGTGGTGGTCGAAGGAAGGTTTTGGTGAAAGAATGGAGCAAATGCGTGGGGAGTGTTACTGAGGTTTGCTGGAGAGTGGAGCGGTTGTGAACACAGAATCACAGAATTTTCATGGATGGAAAGGACCTCCTAGATCACCGAGTCCAACCATATAATCTCAGAACACCAGGTTGGAAAGGACCTCAAGGACCATCTGGTCCAGCCTTTTAAATGGATAGGAACTGTGGTTACAAACTTAGTTTCGAAGAAGGACAGTGCGTAAGAAGCAGGGGTGTCGGAATCTCACCTCCATCCTTCATAACATGGGAGAAAAATGTTTATGTGTTTGGAGAAATTCTCCTTGATGGATTTTCTCAGAGCTGTGAGCCTTTGCGTTGGCTCCTGTCGAGAGGAGGGTGAAGGCTCTTCCCTCCTCTCCCCGCATCGCTTTCAATATCCCAGATTTTAGGGGAAAGATAGAAAGAGTGTCCTGGATAACCAGGTGGGATTAGAGAGCATCAGAGCCTGTCTGTGGCCGTCACGAAGGTAGATCCTTCGTCTCGCTAAGATCCATCACACCGCAGCAGCAGCAGCAGCTCTGCTGCTATTTGGCCCAAAGCAGAAAACTGACATCAAAGATGAATGAACGGAGCCTGTAATAATTCTGAAAAAATCCCTGCCGTGGCGTGAGCATTGATTTTGCTGTCTCCTGGTGTAGGCTTCCCTCTAGATCCTGGCGAGCGGGGATATTGCAGCCCCGAGATGCGCTCCGAGTTGGAGCAGCCGTTATGGCTCGGATGCTGATGCTGACGGACGGGGTGGGCAGGGAGGCACGACACAAACAGGGTTACCGATCGATTACCCGGGCGAAGCCCGCGAGCCGCTCGTACGTTGCTGATGAAAGATTAGCAAAGAAAACAAACCGGGCGGTAGGCGCGGGAGTGAACTCTGCCGCTTTGGGGCTTTTCGTAACGAAATCTGGTGCCACTTGCAATGTCATCAAAGAACTTTTGTATTGCTCGGAGACAGAACTCAAGCTCTGTGTCTAAGCCACGCACAGAAATATTACGAACGCTATGGTAAGCTCGTCCCTGGCGCTGTAGTTGAGTCTTTCGACCCGCAGATTTTAAAGCTCTTTAAAAGTCCTCTGAAGCTGGTGTGTGTTCGTACTAGAAATGCAACAAACATTTACCATAGTGATTAGGTCATACACAGTGCTCACTTATTAATTTCTTGTAATGATATTTTGCTTAATTGATGCCATCGATCAGTTTGGGTTTGCTAGTACAGCACTTCACTAACAGCCATGCCCTGGCATGCTGGAATGTTCACTTACTGCTTGCTACAAACCATCAAGGTGATGGTCTGGAAGTGGAAAAGGGAGATTTAGATTGGAAATAAGAAGGGAATTCTTCACTCTGAGGGTGGAGAGGTTGCCCAGGGAAGCTGTGGATGCTCCATCACTGGACGTGCCCAAGGCCAGGTTGGACGGGGCTTTGAGCAACCTGCTCTAGTGGGAGGTGTCCCTGGATTGGACCCGGGTGGTCTTGAAGGTCCTTTCCAACTCAAACTAGTTTACAATTCTGTGAGACGAATCCAGCCCTTGCAAAAAGAAACCTCTTCTGAGAGGGACCGGCGGAGCTTTCCCACCACTCTTCTGAGGACATTCTATCCCCTACACTTCGCTGTTCAATTTTATGTGGACTCCGGCTCCGAAAGATGCAGTTTCTTCCCAGGTCAGAGCCGATCCCGAGCTGGATTGCAGATAACTCAACACCACAAGTTTCAATTGCTGTTAATTTTCCAGCTGCTGGTGGGAAGCTGGTCCCCGTTAGAAGCGAGCTCATTACGAGTGGCTTGCTCGCCCGCGCGCTCGAGCCAGCGCTCTGTTTGCACAGAGCGATACCTCTAATTGCTCGGGCCTTCTCACGGGTTGTGTCTGCTCCAGTTAAGGTTTCTTTTGTGTAGATAAAAAGACTTCTGTAAGAAATCACCTCGGCGCTGCAGCCCTGTCAGTCTGGAGGGCATCTCCGATGAGATTAATGATGTCTGCCTTAATACCAGAAAACTTTGCATAAATGAGATTATGGCTTCTGCTGAAACCTGCCAACTCTTATTCATTTGCAGTAAATATTATCTTTAATTAAAAGTTTTAAGGTATCTTGTTCCTGAACTAATGAGATCTACAGTGATTTCCCTGAGGAATTAATTTACCTTCTTAATTCTTATTCATTTTGGTGATACGACGGTTTAAATCGGATTCAGGCTTCAGAGCTTCGCCGAGCATTTTCATCTACAACAAAAGGTCATTTTGCCATCTTGACAGTTTGTTGGTATATATAATCCTCTGTTCTCGCTCGGTTCCAGGGATCTGTGTTTCGGTTCCTCCCCCAAACATTTTCTACTAACATTTTCTCTTAACTTCTCCGAGGGGTTCTCCTCTGCAGCCGTTTCACTTGGGCTCGTGTTTTCCGTACAAATCAATTACAGCGACGCTGAAAACAAGATCCTGATTGTGATCAGCGGATTTAGGGAAGCACAGCTGTGGGAAATATGCTAGAATATGTGGGAAAACGGTTGGTGCGAATGCTGCGAAATACAGGAATAGTTCTGCCTTTACTTCTGGGCAGTCATCAGCTGTGCTTTCGCTGCCAGGATTATATTTAACCAGTGGGGATGCTCGACACTCGGAGGTGAAAATTGTGTTCCTGTAGATGTGTTTAAATAGGCGAAGTGCCAGCAAGCAGCTGGTTTGGGAGAGGGAGAGCCAGACCCCATGGTAAGGTGGTACACCGAAGGACAACATTGCTAGCTAGATTTTAAAAGATGCATTACCCTAAACTAAATTGTAACGTCCCCTTGTTTCAAAAAGAAATAGGTATCAAAATGAGAAAGTAGCATTCAAAAGAAATACCCGGTTTGCGTGCACAAGGAAGACACCAAGAAGAAAGAACAAATAAATACTCATTATTAGGAGACTTTCCTATCGAGATCTAATCCGAATCACGAGGCTTCCTCTCAGTCCCTTCATGGTGCTCAAAGATGCCTCATCTGATAAAGGTCAGATGGTTTAACTGGGGGGGGGGGTAATTACCCTAATGAAGGAAACGGAGCAAGGTAGAAGCAAAACTATCCCTTGGTCCTGACCAGAAATACCGAATACATCATTAGAAGTCCATTGTCAGCGTTAAGTTGAGCCATATTTTATGTAAGATGCAAACTGAGGAAGATTAATCCCTGCTTTTCCTAGAAAGGGATTTCTGCCTACTACGGCTATTCCAAAAATTCCCCATTTTCCCCACCCCAGTATTTGTGATGGAAAACATCCCTGTGGACACTGAGGTTCTCTTTGGGCTCTGGATAGAATTAGGAAATACCCATAAAATCAACTCTTCTGCCCTCGAAGCTGATTTTTAAAGTTATACACAGGCTGTAGGAGATTCCAGCCCCTGTGGTGGCTCTGCTGATGGGCCAGAGCCACGTTCAGCGGCACCAGCAGAGCGAGCGCTGGCTCTAGGCAGAACCGTCACCCGCTTCTCCAAGTTGTTGAAGCCCTTCCATTTATAACTTGCTCGCAGACCAACTTCCTCCCCTCGCACACAAATTAGAGGGTTATCAATAATGTATGAGCTAATAAATAATGCCGGCGTGCCGTTGTCAGGGCAACAAATATCATTTCGGCTGCCAGAGAGATCCTCGCGTCGTGTCGAGTGTGTCTGGAGTCCTCCGCGTCTGTCAGGCCTCGGCGAAGCGAAGGAATGAGATTTTTCGGTGTTTCTTTACCACGCCGCATCATTTTAATACAAACTCATCTCGGAGTTCTGCGGGATAACCGTTTGTTTAGTTCTAAAAGATGTTGCGTTTCAAACCAGCTGTGCATTTTGACGGTTCAAGAGTTCCTAAGTTTGAGGGCTTTAATTCTATCTCGTAGCAACGAGGTCCCAAGTTTAATTTTCCATCAGGTGAAACAGCATTTCTTTGATCCAGCCCTGATTTTGCGACCTTTCCCTCTCTCTTCTGGTCTTGTTTTTGTGTAGCAGATCGAAAACTGAGGCATATAAATATATATTCCCACTCCTAAAAAAAACAACCTCACCCCAAACCAGTCGAGACGCGGCCCCAGTAGGAGCGTTTATCATCGATTTCAGGATTTGATCCCCAAATCGTCATTGTTTAATTGGGCTCCGCTGCCATCAGGTATTGTAACTCTCGATTAATAAAAACTTCGGCAGCACACGTTGAAGTATTCGGGAGGTTTGTTCCCGAGTTCCTGCAGTAATTTCCTGCTGTCTCATTTTGCCCTGTGCCCAAACAACCAAAAACTACAGGTTGAAAATGCCGAACTTGACCAGTCCTCCCTGAGATCACATATTTATTTCTTAAATCCTGCCAACTCCTCTGCTCTCTGGCACTAGGAGAGAGAAAAATCATTGTATACTTAAAGCCACGTTTAAATCATCCCTGCAGAAAACGAGTCTGTTAAATGCCCGAGTTCTCACACCATCAAGGGTACGCAGTTCGGAACACGACCAGTTTCACAGGTAAGGCAACAATTAATTGTCGGTTTTAATTGTCCAGAAGAGTTTTGACTGTTCACCTAAAGAAGAAGAAAAAAAGATGGTTTATTATGCAATTACTTTTTAATTCCATTTGTTGCAGCCTCTTAACTTCCGAAAGCGAAGGAAAGCGGTCAGCTCTTTACCTGACCATTGAGAACCAGCCCAGGAGATTAAAAATAGGTCCTTTTCCTGAACTATTTGGGAAAAACCCCCAGTAATCAGGGTCAGCGGGGGCTCGGCTCGGTCCTGCGCGGTGCGTTGCCACGCTGCAATGTCAGGAGCAAGGCCGAAGGTAATGTGAGAGGAGCCAGACAATCAGTGCTCAACCCCGAGCGCGTTCGGTGCAGATCAGCAGTTAGTATTTAAATTGAAAAGGTATTTGGCATAAACGAGGTATCCCGACTTCTGCCCGTCGAGTCTTTTACAGGTAGCCCTAAAGGTGCGGGGCAATTTGCAGAGGTTTAAGCGTATTTTGAGCGGAAAGGGCCTTTCGACAGCGTTGTCACAGAGCTGATTACATTCCGTCGGGAACAGCGGCCCAGGGCAGGGGCTTTTGCAAAGGCGGTTTGTTATAAATTGTTGGTAAATGTCAGATAAAAGCGTCGTTCTACTGCAAGCAACCAGAGCCAGACGCGGAATAACATTTACATTAATATTTTATTTAACTGTGTATTCAACCCGCATAGTCGCCCAGCTCTGTAATCTGCATGAATGCTGAAATAAAACAATGAGTTATATAAAAAAAACCCCAAACCTCTCTGAAATTCACTGAAATGGTACCGAAAAAATGCAATTTGACATTTTTACTGTATTTAGCTCCCATTAACGATAATTCAGAAAATCACGGAACGGTTTTGGTTGGAAGGGACCTTAAAGCTCATCCAGTTCCACCTCCCTTGCCGTGGGCAGGGACACCTCCCACTTGACCAGGCTGCTTAATTAATGAGGTTGGTTTGTATTTCAGAACTGTACGGTGGGAATCCAGCCGCTGCCTCCAGAGATGCACAGACCTGCAGTGTCCCGGGGAAGGTCCCCGTCCCTCCGGCATCCTCGGCCACGTGCCCTTCACCAGTTGATTTTGGACATCACTCCAATTTTCCTTCCCATCAGCTCCCCCCAGGGATTGTGCCACATAGTAACTATTCGGCGCTTACCTTCTCGAGCAGTTAGTTTTCATTTGAACAGACGTAGATCATAAGGCAGCGGAAAACTGTGAGGCAAATAGTTCTGCCTTGCGACCCTGACTCCAAAAAAAGGCAAATCCAGCCTGCGTGCATCTTGTTTCTGGAGACAGCCGCTGATGTTTGGGGTAGGAACTGCTCTGGGACAGCAGAGACATCTAGTGGGAATGGGATTTTTACCGAGGCGCCACCTTTTAAACGACAGGCTTTTCGAAATAGCAGCGATTCTTATTTTCACCTGGGTTTAAAAGGTGGTGGAACCATTTCCAGCTCACCTTGCTGGGGCAGGGAGCCAGGCTGGAAGTGAAGCACAGCCCAGCGCCGCTGTTGGCACCCGTATGGTGTCGCAGCTCACCTCGTATCACATCGCAGCTCAGCTCGGATCGTGTCGCAGCTCAGCCCGTATCGTGTCGCAGCTCACCCGGAGCAGCAATTCCAGAGTGACTCAGTGTCTAAGTCCTGCTCCCCAGCGTCACCTAATCCGGTCCAGCCGCTGCTGCTCTTTTATTCCCCAGGTCTTAGCAAAGGAGGGGAGGGAGCGGTCAGGAAAACAGAAATTAGGCAACGCTGCACTGAGTTAAAATTACAAATGGTGAGTATTTTAAATCCTGAAGTCATTTTCCTTCTAGCATTGCTTTTTATTTCCGCTGCAAGCCGAGAAATCGCCGCAGCCCTGCGGCGTTCATGGATTAAGCCATGGGTTCTCTCCCGAAACAGGTTTCTAGAGTTCAAGGATCTCCACTAAAAATAACTTCCTCCTGCTCGTAACCTGACAAATGGAAAACCGTAATCATCGAGGAGGTTGGTTTTGGGTTACTGATGGAAAACCGGCTTTGGGATCATCCCGTCCCGCTCAGGGCAGAGCGACTGCAGCAGGAGCAGCAACATCTGATCTCCTGGCTGCCAGGGTGCTCTCAGATACCTTTCTTTCAGCAGCAAAAAATCGCTCTAAACGTGTTGTAACCATAATCATCGTTTCAAAAGAGGAAACCACAGCCCCTTTACAAGCAATGATCATAATAAAAATAAAAATAGTTGTGGAGGCGCTGGATGACCCGAGAAACCCAAAAGGGCTAGTGAGTGTTTTCCCTAAAAGTCATCAAGCCCCAATGAGGCCGGTTTGACGCTGATTGGGGGTGGCTGCTCAGCGGGCTAAGTGAAATGAGTTTGCTAATGCGATTTCTGGGGTAGAGGTCTTTGCTGACTACCACAACTCCTCCTGGCTCAAGTTACCGCATTATCTTTGCCCTCCCACACATCATCCCCTGAGCCACATTTAAGGTAGTTTGGCTTTAGGAGGAACTTCGTGTTAAAGCCGATCGTGTCGGAGCCCTGAGCGACAAAACCACATCACCGCCGTCCCCACGAACGGCAAAATACGGCTCAAAGCCCCGTGGTTTAGCTGGGTGACTAACAAACAGCCGCTCCTTTCCCTTTCTAACTCAGGATCCGCTCCCTTCCACCAGGAGCGCGGAGCAAAGCGGGAAATAAATACAATAAAAATTAAACTTTCCGCAGGCAAAGTCCTAAATGCTACATGTGAGAACATCAGGACCTTAGTAGTGAAGAAATGAAGGGAGTATGTCCGAAGGATTATAACCCAAAGGACGATAATCCAAAGGACAAGACAATAACCCAGAGGATTATTGAAATACGGAAGGCAGCAACATCACAAATAAACTTCCCTCTGTACCCAGCGATGCCCGACTGAAGAGAACTTTGACTAACTCCACCCAAAGGATGATCGTCACTCCTTTTTGGCTCAGGAGGAGCGTGGGTTGAGATTCAGCGGGGCGCTTTCCCAGGTTAATGGTGGTTCATTTGACCGTGGGTTTCGTGTCCGTCTTACAACACAGTTAATTAAATTTGTACCTGGCTGACAAGGCAACGCTCACGATCTTCTCCTCGGGCAAAAGGGCCCCACACGGAGAACGAGGAGTGCGCCTGGTTTTGGCTACTCCCTCATTTATAATGTGTCCAAATCTCATTGTATAATTTTGAGCAGTAAATTGGTCTCAATCCCCTTTGGTCGTGCATCGCTGGGGACAGAGTAGGGTTTGTTTGTGACGGTGCTGCCGCCTTCTGTATTTCACAGAATAATTAAGGCTGGAAAAGACCTCCGACATCATCGAGCCCAGCCTATGACCTAACACCACGGTTTCATTCCTGATGCTCAGACATCTGCCTGCCTTTGACAGGCCAGTGAGGGACCGTTCACAGCAGACGCTGCTCAGGTAGAAGCAAACCAAGGGAGCGGTTCACACAACCGGAATCAAGAAAGGTCAAACCCCTCTGGACTGACCTTACAGAGCCTTTATTTCATTCCTCGCAGGAGGAAAGGCAGCGCCTGAAGGTTTAAAGCTGTGGAATCAGCGACAGAAAGATGAAAACTCGCTCGGAGGACACGGTGTCTGGTGCTGTTGAGGTCACTGGTCCTTCCCCTTCAGCTGTCGCCTCCAGGACACACACGTGAGCATCGCCGACTTGCTTCAGGCATCTTCAGAAATCTCTGCTGCATGAACTCGTAGGTTTGTGACAGCAAAGACACCACATTTTCTGTCTGGTAACAGATGGTTTCTAGGTAAAAACACCATCCTGACAATCCCACCATTGCCCAACACCAATAACTTGATAAACTTCAAGTACATATCTTCGATGTTTCTATTCAGCGCAGATTATCTAAATAAGATTATCTATTTCCATTTTCTTTCCAGAAAATTATTACCAGAATTTTCCCTTCTTAAAAAAAAAACAACAAACTTTCCAGAAAATTTTCTTTCCAGAAAATTCTTCCCAGAATTTTTCTTTCTAGGAAATTCCTTTCTTTAGCTTGTAATTCTTTTCCAGCCTGGACTTGCTGCACAAATTATTTATCGATTGACGAGCAATAGTGGCTACTCCCTGTTATTACCACCAAGTCTTATTTACTTACAATTGACCGGTTTGTAGAATTCTTGAATATCCTGTAGGGTTGTGAATTACAGAAAAGGAATCATTCTGCACCCAAGAAAAACACCAAGGTGCGTGAAAAAGAGGAATTTACACCCGTACCTTACACGGAAATCAAACGGGTTTTATTTACTGCGAAAGAAACACAGGAGGAGATTAGAAAACAGAACAAGGACAAATATTTAGCATTGGGAAACACTGAAATGAAACAATGGAAACGATATTTCTCCCCATTTTTTGTCATCCTGAAGGGCAGGGAGCCACTTGAACGGGGAGCCAAGTAAAACTAACACCGCTCATGAAGAAAAATCTGTTTGAATGCAAACGTAAGACCCTTTCCTTTCACAGCAGTGAGCTAAAACAAATAAACCAACCAAAGGACGTTTTCAGAATCATCCTCATTTGGTGTTTGTTTTTTTTTCCACCACAGATCTGAGCACGAGGGAAAACACCACCTCAAAAAAGCCTTATGGATTTCCTCGCTCCCGGGGAAAAGCTGACGCAGGTAATTTCCAGTGAGGTGCATCCAGCGACCGGGGCCTCAGTTCAGTCTCCTACTGATCTAAGAGTTTTCTCACCGTATTTTTCTCCTCCGAAGAAATATTTTATATTTGATTTGGACAATCTCTGGCATTTAGTTGGATGATAAACAGATATTATTTTTTTTTTTAAGCATCTTCAGGCTAAATTTGGTGTGTTTAAATAAGACTAATTTATTATTTTAAAGCCACACCCGGGTAAACTGAAGCTTCATGCCCTGAAAACAGCCGCGCTGCACAGAAATAATTTCCCATTCGTCTTGTTCGACAAAGGTCTGCGCCATCACACACAATGATATTTATGTTATTTCATGCTAATAATTCATAGCAAGTCGTCTTTTACAAATTATCCAACATTTTTAGGGTGCTTAAAATCGCTGGGAAAATAGTATTTCTTGAAACCCGCTGATAACTTTATCATCTCGTTTAAAAGGATGATGTAAGTTGTTCCGTACGTCTCCTCCCGGACGCTGACGGCAGCCGGAAGATATTTGAGGAAAGGTAAAAATGTTTCTTTCCACGTGAGCTGCGAGAAGGGAGGATCCAGGTGAGGCTGGGACAGACGGACAAACGGATCCCTTTTAGAAGAGCCCCCAGCCAGGGGGACTGTCCGCAAATGTTGGGGATTCAAAAGCTGCTCCCACGAGATGAGATAACAACGATTTCCTTTGCTCCGAATCCTCCTCCAGCAGCAGCAGATGTCACGGCTCAAGGTGGGATCACTCGTGCTCCTGCTGCTTCAGTGCCCGTAAATCGGAACTTTCTTTGACAGTCTTATTTATCTTTAAGCTGCTACACGGTTATATTTTTTTTTTTTGATTGGGAGGTATAAAATTCCATCTCCTTGAGCTGTCAGGGTTTTTTCTTTTCGCGCTCCAGAGGAATTCGGTACACACATGAAAGAAGGAAAGCGACACTGCTCTGCGAGCCTGCCCATCTGCAGCAGGGAGCCTGGCAAAACAAGCCGCCCAGCAACGAGTCTGGGAGAAAAACAGAGGATGGAACGTTCTTGTTTGTCCAGGTGAAATATTTATTCTCTGTGCAACTCAGACCGAGTATTAAAATCCCCTCAAAAGAGAAAAATAAAATGATTGAATGGTAGAATTCATGGAGAACTGGTGTGGGATGGTGAAAGCCGCTCGCTCAGGCCACCGGGCTGCCCATCAGCCTTTCCTGCCGCAGAGCGATCAGCCTCTGGAACCACTTCTCTTCTGCTTCTGCCTTCTCGATGAACAGCTGAGGGACAAGGGGGACAGGGAGGAAAGCAGGTACAGCTCATTAACCTTCTCTTCATTTGTTAGAACCCGATGAAATATATTTATCGACCACTTCAGTGCCCCAAGAAAATGCCCGGCTGCAGAGGGCTGTAAAACGCAAAGGTCATACAAATACATTTACAGAGAGACTTGTGGTAATTGGAAAGCCAAAACGTTCCCATTTTGGTTTCCTCCTGAAAGTTCATCACCTTGTCCAGGTCTTGCCTGGGTTACTGGTGTCCATCATACAGACCTCGCCTTAGTTTATTTACAGCAAGTTGGTTTTAACTTGCTAATTCTCAAAAAACTTCCACCAAAAGAACACCTGTTCCCACTTACAAGTGCTCACAAATGAATACGCGCCAGTTTAGCCAAAATAATTGAAAATTATCTGAAGTTTGCCACGCACTTAAAGCTTTAGAATGCGGCAGGTTCTGAGTCTTCCACCAGGTTTCCCACTACAGAAAACAAAAGGGATTTTTTTTTCCGAGTTTTTACTGAAGAGGAGTTTTTATATGAGCACGATCTCAAATTCCTCAGCGTTAAATGAGTATTCTGCGTTCTTATAAAATACATTTGTAACTCTAAAATGACAGCACAGGTGAACTTCTTCTGCAGTTATTTTCTGTTGGATGACAAAGGGCTTGTGATAATTCTTGAGCCCACAAGTGGCCCATTAGATAACAGTCTTCAGAGCCCAGATTACGCCGCCCAGGGAAGCTGTGGATGCTCCATCCCTGGAAGTGCCCAAGACCAGGTTGGACGGGACTTTGAGCAACCTGCTCTAGTGGGAGATGTCCCTACCCATGGCAGGGGGGTTGGAACTGGATGATCTGGAAGGTCCCTTCCAACCCAAACCAGTCCATGACTCTGTGGTTATTGGATGGTTGTTGGGTGACCCTGCTCTCATTCAATGGGCTGTCCTGTTCTAAAGATGAAGTAAATCCTGGCACACTTACGTTTGGATGCGCTAAGGAGTTATCATCTTGGTATTTGATGGCAGTAGGGATGTTGGCAGGTGGTGGCTCCTTTTCAGGAGCAGACCCATCAACAGTTCCCGCTCCAACAATTACAGGTTCGTACTGTAGCTCCGCAGGCTCCGTTGACTAAAAAGAAACACACACGTCTGAGTATTTTATCCTCAATGGCTCATTGCTTCTGGATTTTAATTCTTCTGCTTTGCCTCAAAATAAATACTGGGTTTATGTGATTTAAAAATAAGTTTTACAAATGGAAGCTGCTCAGCGTAGGTAGAATCTACTGTCGAAACAGCTGATTTCACGGAAATTGTCACACATTTAAATGTATTCTGCTTTGAACACCACACCAAGAGCACGGGAGAGGCGGTGGTGGGATTAAAGATTGTCAACATCGATGCTCGTTCATCAGTGGGAGCTGCATTAATAGCGCAGCTTCCACCTGACTTTGAAAGGACCGTGCACCGAGCGAGGATATTGCAAACTTACCTTTTTGACTTCTTTACTCGATCTGAACGTCTGCGGAACAAAGGAGTCACTTTCAATAGCTTCAATTTCTTTCACTCGCTTCACTTGCTCTACGAGGGTGGCTTGCTCTACAAAGGGAAGGTGTAACGTCAGGGGACATTAGTGTAGAGCCCACGGTAAATGCCGTGTCAGAGCAATGACTTGAATATATTTTACAACAGCGCATACCAGGGAAAAAACCCAAAAACCCTCCAGTACTGCAGCCTAAACTGCTCTCTTACAAAGAAAAACTCTCTCCTTTAGGAAAAGTAACAACGGCGAGTTGGCCATTGCTGTTTCATGTGTGGTAGGATTCAAGATGCTCAGATAAGAATTTGCTGGAGCTGTCCTGGTGGGATTAAGGCAACCGTGGGATTTACGGCACGAGGATTTCCCAGAGAAGAGAAAGATTTGGGGCCGGAGCAGACAGCCCAGTGGGGACCAGCTGTACGCAGCCGTTAAACTGCTCCTGCTCGTGTGGAGGTGACGGTGGCCTCGGCTGCGGATGTCNCAGGCTCAACACCCCCAGGTCCCTCAGCCGCTCCTCCCCAGCCTCCTGCTCTAGCCCCTTGCCCAGCTCCGTTGCCCTTCTCTGGACACGCTTCTAAGAGACGTAACTTCCAAATAGCAAACTAGAAGCTGCTTCATTGCTTAAAAATTATTTGGGAATATCGTTTAGTCTCTGTAGACACAATGAATGGAAAAATCAGGAGCTATTTCTGCTTCGGTCAGTTCCCAGCCTGTTACAGCATCTTCCATGAATCCTACACAAACCTCTGGGAATGACAAGTTAGGGAGGGGGGGCAAAAATTAAAATAAATACATAGCTAGAATAAATCACTAAACGTTTCGAATGACATCAGTGACATTAACCTGGGGAAAATGGACTGGAGGAAGCAGGAGCCATTAGGGCCCGATATTTTTTTTTGTTTTTGACAAACACATTATTGGTAGATAAAACGACTTCCCCGCGTTGTTTGTCAGATGTCAGGAGCCGGGGTACGTATTTCATAGTAAAATCAAAAATAATGGAGGCAGAAAGCTAAGAGGCTACAGACAGGGGGGGTGAGAAAAAAATGAAATGGATCGATACTAACGCATTGCGCAGCGAGGCTTTTTACCGCGTTACAGGGGAAAATAGCAACTAAATCTTGTCAGAGGGCTGGTTGAGGCTGTTTGCTATAAAAAAAAAGGTGATTCCACTATCAGCAGCCCTGTCAGCAGCTCCCTCCCGCTGCCCCCGGGGCTCGGGGCACCCCCACGGGGAAAACCCTGGGCTGGGAGGACAGTGGCGATGGGGAGCTGCCCCAAAAGCCCCCGTGTCCCCCCTTAAACCGTCGCTGTTTATGCTCCTGGCCATCAAACTGTTTCCATTGGGTGAATATTTAGGTAATGGAATTTTATAGTCACATTAAGGGGGTTTTGCCCCAGTTACCTCA
Source organism: Todus mexicanus (assembly GCA_013389965.1). Taxonomy (NCBI): domain Eukaryota; kingdom Metazoa; phylum Chordata; class Aves; order Coraciiformes; family Todidae; genus Todus; species Todus mexicanus. Next base: position 31,983 of record WEIS01091651.1, read on the forward strand.
GCGCCCACCCCAGCTGCCCTGCAGAGATGAGTTGGTATTTTACATAGCCCATCTATATTTGCATCTATTTACATCTTCTCATATATATATATAACATATATATAACATATATATTATATGTTATATGTTATATGTTATAATGTATGATATAATATATAACGTATAATATAATAATATATAATAGATAATAGATAACAGATAATATACAGTATATAATATAATAATATATAATATATAATATATGATATATAATACATAATATATAGTAACAATATTAAATGTGCATACTAATAAATGTACTAAGAAATATATAAATAAATATATATACACATATCTATACATACCTATAAATACATATCTATCTATGTATCTCTATATATACATATCCATACCCACCCATCTTTTATAGCCGCTAGCTTCATATGGAATTAACCTCCACAAACAACAATCTGAGCCGCCGCTTTAGAAATAAAAACGTCTATTAATCCTTCAGACGCCACCCGGAAATTTCACACGCGCAATAATTAGAAACACCAGAGGATCGGATAAAAGCAAAAGTAACTTGCCTCTGAGCTCTGCACAAAATATTCCCCCTTTTTTTTGTGTGTGTGCTTATTTCTAAAGGCAAAGCCGGTGGTGACGCCCGCTAGGAAGCAGCAAAACGCACTAAATGACTAATAATACCTTTTGAACGACCTATTAAATAATAATTAAAAGAAGAATATTTCTTGTATCACCTCTCGGTGCAGATTTGCACCTAGATTTGCTCGCTGGATTCAGTGCTCACCTATAAACCTGGCCAGGAAAACGAAGCTGTGCCTTTACCTCGAGAGTTTTCTTTAAGCGGGTCTAACTTAAGAATCAAACCAATGACATAATAAACCCAAAATATTCCTCTAGAGTATGCGTTCCTCCCTATTTTACCAGTTCTAGTTAAAGGTGGTAAATTTAACTGACCCATTTAAAACACATTTTAAGTAATTCGCTTGGAAATAGTTGCAGAAAAGAAGTCACCCCCTTTTTTCTTTTTTCCCCCCTGCCCTTCCGTTGAGGATTAAAAGAAGGAAACGCAACCAGAAACCAGACTGAAGAAAGCAGCTCAAGGGGAAAATATTTTCCCATTTGATTTCGGGTCAGCTGAGGCGATAATGTCTCGTTTGTACCCGACTGGATATAAACAACAACCAACAACAGCGTTACAGCACTGGACGTTTTCTCGGCCCAGCTGCGGCTTTTCACACGCCCGCTGCTTTTTAATTACTTCCTATTTTCACTCGAGCTGCGCAAACTGACTCAGCCAAAGCAAAACGAAGTTTTCATCAGGACGATTTGCAGTGGAGGAGACAAAAATACCCCCCACGTGTCTTCGACAGAGCGTCGCACCAAAACAGTAATAGCGAACGAAATGAAAGCACCAGGAGGTGGAGGAGAAGGAAAAATCCCGCAGGGTGGGTGGGATTTGCTTCATTTTTGTCCCCAATAGACTTTGCAAAACTTGGAGCTCTGGTTTTTAGGAGTTTCCCTCCCCCTTAAATCTCGTCTCCGAGACATTTAGTGACACCTAAGGGGGTTTGTGCCCTGGCGGCGGAGCCTGCGGGGGTTTGCAGAGCGTGACCCCAAGTCCCAACACTCTTCTTCCCCAAGTCCGGGTGCCCAGGGACAGCGGCTGGAGAACCTCGCTGGGGCCCTCAACACCCATCTCAGGGCTGGAGATGTCAGAGCTGAGCCCTCCAGCATTATTTCACACCAAACCGGAGCACATCAGCCCAGCACCGAACTGTCCCTGCGAGCTTTTGTATTAACGGGGTGTCCCCCCCCTCCTCCCAAGTCTCTTCTCCTGCCCAGTTCGAGTTGGGTGGAACCCTGGAAGCTGTGGGAGCTCCTCAAGGGATGAAGGGTGAACCTCACCCCAGGTTTTGCCCAGCTCGCCCCGGGTTTATTCCAGCCTGGCCTCCGCAGCCGTTAGAGGGAGGCACCGCCACGCACAACGCCGGCCAGATCCTGCCTTTGTCTGAGGCGTCGGGAAGATTGAGGATGAGGAGCCCCAAAGACACGGGCAGCCGAGCATCCCCGCCGGGGCCGTCCCCCGATGCAGCCGGAGGGGAACCCGGGGTTCATTTCAGAACTCCCCCTTCCCTCAAACAACTTTAAGCTGTAATAAAATCCTCCGGATGCCTCCGACATCTCCAGATTCCCCGTCGCCGAGTCAAAGCCCCGTTTCAACACTTGGCCACACTGTTTCCCAGCTCTTGAGATCGCCGAGGACGGAACTTTTCCCAGCCAGAAAGCGGCAGGAACGACAAAACGTGCTCCAAAAAACCAGCAGCCGCGCTCAGAGAAAGTTTTTGTTGCCGATTTGTATTCTTCACGCTTAATTCTAAGTGCTCTGGTACTAAGGTGATGACGACGTATTAAAATAGCACGCTGCAAGTACAGCACTACTCTCTAGTACATACCGACGTGCTTACAGCGTACTATTTAATACATTAAATTATACATTAACAATAATTATTAATGTAGCGTCATGGTATTTTAAAACAAGCCTGGACACTAATAGCCTTTTGTTTAAAAAGAATGGAAGTATCGGCTATAAAATCAAGTGTTGAGTACAAAATCAAGCATCGAGTATAAAATCAAGTATCGAGTATAAAATCAGGTATTGTATATAATATCAAGTATCGGGTATAAAGTCAAATATCGGGTATAAAGTCAAATATCGGGTATAAAATCAAGTATCGGGTATAAAATCAAGTATCGGATATAATATCGAGTATCGGATATAATATCAAGTATCGGATATAAACCCAAATATCGGGTATAAAGTCAAATATCGGGTATAAAATCAAGTATCGGGTATAAAATCAAATATCGGGTATAAAATCAAGCAGGAGACACGATGGGAAACTTCAGCAACTGAGTTCTGAATTTAAAAACATGTCATCTATTTAAGAAGCTTTGGGTTTCTGCTCTAGCCGCGCATTTAACCCGCTCGCAGGTCACCACCGCGTCTTTCGCGCGCCCGCCGCTTCCTACGTTCGCTCGGCGTTTTGGGGGTATTCTCGCAAACATTCCGGGGGAAAAGCCAAACTCGGCTAAGAAAGTGGAAGGAAACAGCCTTAACAGGCGTAAAATCGCTGGGTATTTTCCTTCCCTGAATAGAGGGAGCGAAAGGAACCGTGGAGGGGGACGAGCGAGCGGCGCTCGGGGGGGCGGGTGCCGGCCGCGTGCCCCCAGCCCCCCGGAGCCCGCCGGGAGAGGCGGCACGGGGCTCCCCGCATTTGTCACTGTGGCTAATATCCCAGATACGCCGCTTGCTCCCTCTCTCTCCCTCTCTCTCTCTGTCTCTCTCTCTCTTTTTTTTTTCCCTCTCAGCGAGTGCTGGTGACTAATGTAATTCAATGCTCAATTTACCCTTGTCTCGTAGGAGATTTTTCCCCGCTAATTGATAGAAATTAAGCCATTAATCAAGCCACTAGCCATCATTCAAACCGGGGAAGATGAATACAAACTTTCATCATAACCACCTTCCCCATTTTAGTGTTCATTAGCATTAATTTTTAATGCAATTATGCTATTCTTTTACGCTGAGCTCATAAATTACTGCTCTTTTGTTGCTCGCTGGCCTTGTAAAATCCAAGGTAATGCTTTGTGCTCTGATCTTAAAGGCAATTACTGGGTTCTTCTATCTTTTATATATCTCTAGCCCAAATAACCTCTGTATTGTATCTACAAACTAACGAGTGTGTATATTACATATAATATATAACAATTTGTCTGCGTTAAGCCCGTACACGTATCTATTAGGCACAGGCAGATAAATAAAAGTATTTCTGCGTCTAGCCACACCCCGCTGGATCCGGGGATCCGGCTCGTCGAGGAATCACAGTAAAACCTTTTTGTGCACGGGGTGCACAGGAAAAAATGCGTATATTGTAGGCTCGAGCGGAAATAAGCTGAGCTGCTGAACTGGGGCTGTGGATGAGGCACTGGTCGACACGCAGGGCTGAGGCTCTGTAGGTGGCCAGGCTTTTGCACGGACCATTTTCTGTTTACCCTCCAAAAAAGTGATGGTGGAAACTGAAGGCGGGCGATCGCACGTGCCCAGGGATTTATTTTTTTTCCCCTATTTCGTGTTCTAGTTTGCGGTGAAATGCGCAGCCCTTCCCAGGTACGGGATTCACTGTGTGTATTTCAGCAGCTGCGGAGCATCGCGGGCTGCCAGGCGGTGCCGCTGCGACGCTCGGTGTCAGTGACTCCCATGCTTTTATGCCAGTCCATATATTGATCCCGAGGAGCACATCAGGGGAAATGCTCAGCAGCTACAACCACCTCTGGTTGCCCTCAAACACTGAACGCAGCTTAAGTGGCTGAAGGGAAAATGAAACGTAGATTAGCAAGTTGTTGTTTGGTTGGCTTTAATTATTCTTCCGCTCCTTTTCCGAGCCAGGCCTTTAGCTGGTACACGAACTAATGCCACCCGCACCAGCTAAACATCTGTCGAGCGCCACGAAAATGCGACACGTGTATTTGAAATCCCATTTCGTCTAGGCCTTAGCCAGCATAAACAAGACAATTCTCGGCTAAGTCTCGTGCTTATCCCAGAGATTCACTCTGGTCCTGCAGACAAATACCCATTTGACACGCGGCACGCGCACACACGACGCTGGCACGGCCGCCGAGATCAACGAAAACCCATTTTTTAACAGAAAATAAAAGACTCCACACGAGGGATGGCGGTTTAAGCGAGCGGATATGAGTCCTGTTAAGTTTAACCAAAGGACCGATGTCTCCCAGCTCCACAGGCTCCATAATTCACCCCTTCTTTTTTTTTGGTGAACGCGGACACGGGCTCCGCTAAAGGGGATGCCAAAATCAAACAAGACTACGAAGGGATTTCACAATTGGTGAAATATCCCTATTTATTTTTACATTCTTTACGAATACTTCTCAGCTCCAAGCCTCTAATTTAGCTAATCCCCTTCACCCACTTTGAAGACGTTGCCTTCCCGGGGCATAAATAATCTGGTTTCCCTTTGTGTCCTTCCCTTTTTCCACAGCGGAAAAATGTTCCCGACTACTCAGAACCCTCCATCCCACGCCCCGAGCCAGCCCAGGTAGTGATGTAGGGTCTGTTTACCCCGCACACACCCTTCCTTATCCCTAAGCTGTATTTAAATGCAACTGGAGAAGCACGGGGAGGGCTGGTGGCTAACTGGCGAGTGCTGGTGACTAACTGGGATGAGCTGGAGGCAAATCAAAGACACAAAAAAAAACAGAAAAAAAAGAAAAAAGGGGGGGGGAACCCACCCCTTTCTTGCAATTGTTATTGTAGAAAACAATTAGAATAAATTCCTTCTCTGGAGAATATGTTCAGTGAAGTAATTTTCCCCACGTCCCAGTACACGGAGCCCCTGAAGGCCTCTTTCCTGATGGAAAAAGGCCTTGGTGATGATGGTGACGGGGAAACGCGTCCCTCCAGCTCTCTGTTGCTGTTGGCACGAGCACTGAGAGCCGGGCCCGGTCCAAGAAAACCTAAGTGGCTGGCTGTACCATCCAATTTTCTTGTTTATAATGAGCATAAATCTGGAGTTCTGCGTTCAGCTCTGGGGCCCCC
>WEIS01091652.1:0-10760 GCA_013389965.1 Todus mexicanus
GTTCCCTAACCATCTTTGTAGCCGCAGGTAATAGAGGTGCTCTTGGAGAACGCAGAGAGGAGGGGACAGGAGGATTCTTTCAATCACAGCCTCAGTGGCCTCTTCCTCTTCGCTGTTTTAATCACTGCATGTCTGGTTTACCTCAAGCGAAGCTGCTGTGAGGATTACGGTGGTGGTTTTCTCACCAGCATGGTGCTTTTCTTCCTCAGTTCACAGAAGGCCAAATCAGTAAAGACACTAGTCCTGCTCTGCTAAGCTGGCACCCCAAACTGGCTGTATTTTCTGTGTCCATCAATTGGCATGAAAGAACACAGGCTTGCCATGGCTTAGCTGCAAAATACTCCTGTATCTCATTTAAACATACGTGTGGGGGAACTTGCACAGCAGTGGATGAAGGTCAAGACAAGGGACTGCTTGAGAGAACTTGACACGTGCAAGTCCATGGAATCCAACAGGTTGCATCCGTGGTGTTGAGAACTGGCTGATGCCCTCGCAAGGCCTCTCTCTGTTGTCTTTGAAAGGTTGTGGAGATTAGTGGAAGATCCCAACAACTGCAAAGGGGCAAATGCCAAACACATTTTCAAAAAGGGCCAAAAGTTTGACCTCCAGAAAACAAGTGGGACAGGCTCACTTCAGACCCTGGGAACATTGTGAAGAATGTCCTCCTGGAGCACATTTCCAGGCATCTGAAGGAAAAGCTGATGGGGAAGAGGTTTGGATTTAACGAGCGTGAATCATTCCTGGTCAACCTCATTCCCTTCCATGATAAAATGACTGGATTTGTGGATGAGGAGAGAGAAACAGATGCTACTTTGACTTTAGCAAGCTTCCAACAGTGTTTCCAACAATATTCTGGTGTCCAAGTTAGGATTTATGGTCTGGAGGGGTGGGCAATGAGATGGGTAAAGCCTCGCTGCATGACCAAGCTCAGAGAGTAGTTAATGGGGTGTACTCCTCTGGAGGCTGCTAACAAGTGCACTACTGCAGGGGTCTACCCTGAGACCTGTTCTGTTTAACAACTTTATCCATGGTCAGGAAGAGATGACTGAGTATACCCTCATCAAGCCTGAAGGTGACACCAGGTTGGGAAGAATAGTCCATATGCTTGGGGGAAGAGCTGCCACTCAGAAGGACCTACACAGGCTGGAGGAATGGGATATCAGAAACCTTAGAAAATTCAACAAGGACACTTGGAAAGCCCCAGACCAGGGAAGGAAGATCCTTGGTAATGACACAGGTTGGGGATTGACTGGGTGGGGAGCAGTTCTGTTGAGAAGGACCTGGGGTGTTGGTAGATAGCAAGATGCACATGAGCCAGCAGTGTGCCCCAGAAGCAAAGGTGGCCAAAAATCAACCTGGGCTGAATTAACAGGATCATAGGCAATAGATTGATTATACCCCTCTGCTTAGCACTTTAAATGAGACATCTGAGGGGACACAAAATGGTTGTGGGCTAGAGGGCATGCTCCATGAGGAAATACTGAGGAAACTGGAAACTTGTCCAACATAGAGAAGAGATTCATAGATGCGCTTGCAGTCTCCCAGTCCTTGTGAGGAAGTTATCAAGAAGATAGAGCCCGGCTCCTCACTGAGGTCCATGGTGGGAGGATGAATAGGCAACAGTTGAAACATGAGAGGTTCTGACTACACATAAGGAAAAACTTCTTCACTGTGACAACACCCAAACAGTGGAGTGCATTGCCCAGGGAGACTGTGCAAACTCCATCCTCGGAGATTTTTCAAGCCCTGACTGGGTAACATATCACCCAACTTTGTATGATCTCAAAGCAGACCCTGCTTTGAGGAGGAGATCGGAGAAGAGACCTCCTAAAGTCCATTCTAACCTGAATTGCCATATGATCCTAATGTACGTCATTTAAGTTTAGCTGCAGAGTAGCTTATCTAAAAAACAGTAGACAAGGGGACTTGAGAGTTTGCTTAACTGATAAAGAACAGCACAACAGAGTGTGGTTTGTGTCGTGTACATACTTCCCATTAAACAACTCCTTTTTTTTAGGTCCCTGCTTCAGAGATATGCCAAAGGTCACAGCAGATATGCTAAGTAAACAGGCTGATCAAACCCACAGTGCTGGAATTGAAACCAGCAGGTGATAAGTGCTTACGCTTTACTCCGAAGAAATCTAGTGATCTGCCTAAACAAAAATCACGAACAAAAATTGCAAACGGTATCAGTGATTTTTATTGGGTTTTAAAGATAACTGCTGCAGCAGCTGCCCAGGAAATGGCGATGTTCTGGAATGAAAAGAAAAGGAAAATTTCTCTAAGTTCAAAAGAAAGCTCACTAAACAAATCCACAGACCTGCTTCTTTTGCTCCGTGTTTTAGATTGATGCAGTTCCCATTTTAACACAGGCATTTCCAGGAAGGGCTGGGGCAAAGGAGAAAGAAGGGAAAGAGAGAAGCCAGAAATGCCTTCATTTTGGCTGGCGTGCTAGTATCTAGTGTTTCCTGGAGCGTCAGTCCACAGACAGCCTTGTGGCCAAGGTGTCCCTCCTGCCCACCTGAGAACGAGCTTGTGACAACCTCCCAAGGCTGTTTGGCACAGCGAGCTGGATTCTTTGCTCCCCTCAGACTGCTTCACTTCACATGCTCTCTCCTCTCTTAAGATTTCTTAGAAAAACTCGTGTAGACATCCACAGTCTCGTAAAATGATTTACGGTTATACTTGCTCTCTATTACTGATGCTTTGCGGCATTAGGTAATTGCTTAATTGAGCATTTAGGAAAGCATTAATATATTTCTCTCTGCAAATGCATTATTAATATATACATTACAATCTCTGCCGTTAAGGCTTTGTGCAATTATTAATAGACTTAAAACGATATCAACTGCATGAAAAATATTTTCTTCTAGGAAAAAGAAACTCAAAAGGACATAAATCATATCGGGTCTATCATTATTATAAATGATATATTTGTATTGATGCTTCTTTACACCAGTAGTCCTAAGCCTGTCTACACCACTTCAAATAGGAAGTATGACTATTTCTACTGTTTCCTCTTATTTCACAAAGTCAACTTGGATGTCTGAAGAACAACAAACTGCTTTCAATCCACCCATTTTGACTGCAATAAGTTGTATTATTTTCCTCTAGAGCAGCACACTAGGTAAATAAATATAGATATAAATATAAATATAAATATAAATATAAATATAAATATAAATATACATATACATATACATATACATATACATATACATATAAATATACATACAAATACAAATATAAATAGTATTTAAATATATATGTATATATATATATATAAAACATTATGTCTTCCATCTAGGTCATATCTAGGATTGCACTGCATTCCCCTGGAAGTGAGAAAAGCAGTACACCTCTAAGTGTTAATTTGTCTTTAATGCTTCTGGGAAGAACACATGAAAGACTTTTAATGAGGTAGTTTTTTAGTGCCAAAAATGCATGCGGGCTTAAACACAATACTAAGGTACACAGAATGGTGAAGGAACTATGACAAAGACAAAAAGGAGACGCAGAAACCCTACACAATTACTTAATGATCTAAAATCGTTTGAAGAGATTACAACAGTTGAACGACCTGGGGTTGGGAGGTAGTATTATCAGGCTCACTATGTTAAAATAATTGTTAAGTACAGAAACTCTGATACTGGGTGGGATGAAAGCTTCCATCTTAGCCCAGCAGTTTCTGACAGCGGTTGATAGTGTGCGAGTAGGAGGAAAGCAAGAACAGGGCAAAATGTGTTCTGAAATCTTCCCCAAACACCTCCCCAGCTCCAGCAACTTGCAAGTCAGGGACTTGCTGAGCTGGATCGAGAGTCTTTGATGATTCTTCTGTTGTTTTTTAAGCCCGTAAAAAGTTTTTGTATCCACAATACCCTGAAGCAAAGACTTCTTCTAGCTTTACTATAGACTGTATGAAGCTTTATCCCCTTTCATTTGTTCTGAGACTTGCAAATTCTCCAAATTCTACTTTCATCTGATGTACACCTCAGTTCTCATGTCTGGTAAGTAAGTTAACAATCTTCACTGCTGGTCCATATTTGGATTAATATTTTATATCGACTGCGATATGAACTCCCCTCCATTGCAGAAGAGACCCGCTTGAGTTAGCCATGCCCCATCTGGAAGCCTTCCTACTACTTCTGACAATTCTATGACATTTAAAAAAATATTTTCCAGTTCTTCTCCACTATTTCTGAGATGGGCATATCAGAACTGCACAGGGAATTCAAGATGCAGGCACAATAGGGATTTATACAATGGCATGATTATTCTTTCTCTTTTGGTCTCTATTTATCACCTAATAATTTTTAACAGCAACAAATACAGTTCTCAATTTCCAGTTTGATCACTGCTGAGCCCTGAGCTGATGTTTTCACTGAACCACCTCACCTAACCCCAAGGCTTTTTTCCTCAGTGGTGAAAGTCAACTCAAAGCTCCTCAGTATATATTTAAAGTTGGGAGGTATTTTCCTTTTACGTTATCGTTTCCTATTTATCTGATTTTAATTTCATCTGCCATTTTGTCACTGACTCCATTAGTAACGTAAAGTCATTCACTTAGGCTTGCCCTGAAGAGCTGAGTCTCATCAGCACATTTTGTAAATCACTACTGACCTCCATTTCCATCAGCTATTTGTCCATGTTTCATATCCATTAGCAGCCTCTAGTTTTCCTTCCTTTGGGGAGGAATCGTACTGAGTGCTTTTGGAAATCATCATAGATGGTTCAATTGTGTTTTCTCTGGTCCGTGAGCTTGCTGAGTTCTTCAAAGAAAGCTGACAGATTTGTGTGACACTAATTTGCTTTACAAACCCCATAATGACTCCCCCTAATGTGCCATCTTCTCCATGTGCCCATTAATTCTTTTCTGTTCTTTAGCACAATTTCTGTTTATTTGTCTAGTAAGGATGTCAGGTTTCTGAGTCTATAGCTTCCAATATCTCCAAAATCCTTTCAAAAATCTGGTGTCACATGAGCAACTTTCCAGAGCCCCCTGATGCTGAAGTAGTTTTAAGTGAGAAGTTAAGAGACAGCAGTTAGTTAGCACCTGGATTACTTCATCTCTGAGCTGCTTGAAAACTCTTGGTTCAACACCATCTGGCCTCAGTAGTTGGCTACTGCTCATTTCGTTAACGTGTTCCCTCATCTTTTATACTTATACTTTAATCTGAGACAAGTTTTCCCAATTACTCCCTTTCAAGAAGCTTCCCAGTGTTGGAGTTCACCCAAGCTCACCTGCCCCATTCACAGACACAAAAATCCATTTAGCTTGTCTTTTATGGTTGCACCTTCTCTAGATGCTTCTTACGCATCTTAAACAATCTATTTGCCTTACAGAGCAGCTAAACTCTGTCAGGCTCTGATCTTTTCCAGGAAAGACTTGCTATTATTTTCTGTACCTTTTGCAAGCTGATCCAGCATCCTCCTGTTGGCTGCTTAATTTGTGTTTAACCCATCAGAGGTTACAGTCCCTTCTTCTCCTAACTCGCATACAACTTCTGCTTGTTGAAGGAATCCTTCATCATCTAGTAGTATCCATTATCGTGCTTTTTACTCAGGCTTCCTCTTAGAAATTCTCTTTTTCTGGTGGATTGGTTTTGCCTCCTGAGCAGCGGCTTTAAACAGTCTCCGTGCCACCCATTGAAGACTTAACTCCTTTCGATGCTCCTCTTAGGCCCCTTTTAATGAAAGGTGTGCCTGTCTTTACATTTCTCCTCTTTTTTGAAAAGAAAGCAGAATACTCCTGATTTTCTTTCTCTTGGTGCTGAATCCAAGGACACTACAGTTACTGCTACAGTGTGGTTCCTTGTCAATAACAATGGAAAATACTAGACAGAGTTAACTGGTAACTGGAAGATTCTAAGCGTTCTTTCAAATACAGCATCACTCATCCACTGGCATCCCTCATCCTGCCTTTTTATTTTAAACCTCAACAATATAATACGTAACAAATTTGTTTTTTCACTTTCCTCATTAAGCCTTCAAACCCCGAGGTGATCTTCCCGCTGAGATTAATAATGAGGTGGCTCCTCCTGCCTTGGTTTGAAAGAAGATAGGCAGGTCATGGTTTCACACACGGTTCATGGCAAGCGGGTATATGCATACTGTGTAGTTATTCTGGTAACTGGTTCTGTATTAGCATAGCTGGGGTGTATGGATTTCAACAAGTAGAGTCCTGTCTCCATTACTTTGTCCTCAGCTGTTTCTAGAGTGTATTTTGAGTTCTTTGTGCTGGCACTAAGCATCTTTCATTGCTGGTAACAGAAGTAGTCATCTTGCAGGTAGGAGAGTGGGATTGGACACGAAGATGATAAACATCCACATGGTTTTGCCTTTGTCCTCCATGGAAATTGGGCAGGTCCCACCTACACAGATGACTAATGCCATTATGTACACTGTTCTAGGTAGACACTTCACATCTAACCACAGGAGAAACTTCATTTCTCAAAAATCACTGTGGAAAACAGAGTGTATTTTCAGCAACAAGCACGTATTTACAGCAGGACTCCTTTGAGAAAATGCCTCTCCTATGACCTATAGGGTGACCGTCTTAAGCATTTCTTCTCCAGTCCAACAGCAGTGTCACTGTTCTGTGATTCATTCATCAATCAGAATAAACATTAAAGCACAACACGGCTTAATAAAACCATTAGAGCTGTGCCACAGAAATTCTTACAAAGACTAGTAATATGAGAGAGCCATTTATTAAAATGGAGCACCCTTTTGAAGTGGTGACTTTGCTACCTTACCCCACCCATCAAAGGAGGACAGCTGGAACGTGGGAAGTGGCAGAGTCCATGATTCAGACTCTTTCCTAGAAGGCGAAATTGATGATTGAACCCGAAAACATTTTTCTTCTACAAAGCTACCTATGCTGAGATTGCTGAGGTCTCCAGTTCAGCAGTGGCTTGCTCCTAATCACCACTAAAACCTGAAAGGCATCCAGGGTCTCAGTTCTCCAATAGAAAAGTATAGTTTATGGAAACAGCTAGATGCAAGCTCACAGTTAAAATAATAATCACAGAATCATTTCGGTTGGAAAAGACCTTTAAGATCATTGAGTCCAACCATTAATCCTACTCTAACAAGTCCACCAGGATTTAGTATGAAGGCAATTATTAAAAAAAAAAAGAGAGCTTAGAAAATAACAGATGCGCACAAACCTAAAACTAGACACAAATAAATAATTTTCTTTTAGCAACTGGTGCATATGACAAAGGGATGGTGTNAGTATGAAGGCAATTATTAAAAAAAAAAGAGAGCTTAGAAAATAACAGATGCGCACAAACCTAAAACCAGACACAAATAAATAATTTTCTTTTAGCAACTGGTGCATATGACAAAGGGATGGTGCTCTTCAGCTCGCTTAAATAAAGATAGTGAGGATAAAAGTCATGAGGCTTTCAGAAGCGTTTTGGTGCTTAACTCCAACTGATGCAGTGAAGAAGTGCCCAGATGCACTTAAAAACCCCTTTCCATGCCTAAATGGTATGTTTCAGCATCTAAATGTTTCTGAGAATCACTAAGTCTCCTTCTCTGGAGACATTCAAAACCTGCCTGGACACATTTCTGTGTGACCTACTCTATGCGGTTCTGCTCTGGAAGGGGGGTTGGACCAGATGATCTTTTGAAGTCCCTTCCAACCCCTAAAATTATGATTCTGTGAAGTCCACAACCCCAAACCTCAGAGATTCATGTGAACTATTTGTGTATAATACTTGACGAGACGCTGCCTCTTTGCCCACCTACCCTTCCAGCATTGCCCAACAGTGTGAGCTATGTACACACCACTGTGCACACCCCTTGCATCCAAACCCCAGACTGTTGATCCACCACCTCCCCTTGTGGAAGAGTGGGTGGTGTTTCAGAGCCCGTATCACACAGCAGGAGCAGGAGCTGGTGGCAGCACGGTCCACACCTCTGCCAGTTCCAAACCCAAGCATATTTACCACCGTCACGATTACACTGTCACTGCCACAGCTGCCGTAATGACACACTTTCCACCGCAACTACAGCAGTTGAAAACGGATTTGAATCTATTTCTAGCATTTTTTCACCCCAGTGGAAGTAAACATCTTCTGAAACGCTTTCTGCTATTAATATTTTTATATATTTTTTTCCCACAGATGCCATTTTTGCTCTTACAATGATGGGTCTTTTTCTCAGATTTATTAAGGTTTTATTTCTGGTCCACTGACATCACTCTTTTTAAAAGAAACAAATATAACGCATCTTTGTTGCAGCTGCTCTTCTTCAAGGCTGCTTGCAAAGCCTGGTTGTTTTCTGGCCAAAGCTTGATATGACGGGCCCTGGGACACCCTTGCTCAAGCCTGGCTGCACAGTCAGGGTCTTTATTTACATCTTCTGGATTCATTTGAAAGGGCAGGCTAGTGAATGTTTCCTTGAAATTATGGAGGACTAGCATTAGGAGCTAATCCCAACTAAATCTTCTGTCCTAGGTTATGTCAGTGGCCAAAAGAATGCAGAAGGAAGTATTTGTTTCTAACATGTATATATTTTCTCTCGAATTGTACAAAAAGTGATAAAGGATCTGCCCTCGACAACAAATCAAACCAATAAACAGCCAACACAACATAAAAGCAATATATGATCTGTTGTAGAGACCAAGAGACATGGTTTAGCAAGAACCGTGAAGGAAAGACCAATAAATGGATTAATCTTGTATAAAATTGGAAAGCACCTAAATCATCCTGCTTCAGGACATGCGCTCATCCATCCCTTACAGTAAGGGAATATATATATGTCAGAAAATCATGGTTGTTTTCAGATCTCCCTGTGTAACAGAAGGGCAACAAAGCTGGTGAGGGGTCTGGAGAATATATCTTATGAGGAGAGGCTGAGGGAGCTGGGATTGTTCAGCCTGGAGAAGAGAGGGCTGAGAGGAGACCTTATCACTCTCTACAACTACCTGAATGGAAGTTGTAGTGAGTCTGGTGTTGGTCTCCTCTCCCAGGTAATCGGCGATAGGACGAGAGGTAATGGGCTTAAGTTGTGCCAGGGGAGGTTTAGGTTGCATATTAGGAAAAATTTCTTTACTGAAAGCGTTGTGAGGCATTGGACCAGGCTGCCCAAGGAAATGATAGAGTCGCTATCCTTGGAGGCGTTAAAAAAACGAGTAGCTGTGGCACTTTGGGACATGGTCTAGTGGTCATGAAGGCGTTGGGCTGAAGGCTGGACTTGATGATCTTAGAGGTCTTTTCTGACCTTCCTGATTCTATGATTCTTCTCACAGGAAAGCGGAGTGGACCACTACCACATCACCCCATTTCAATCATGAGCGACACCACAGGGACAGTTTCATCCCACGTTGCTCAGAACAAGTGCATATCCCCAGCTCTCTGACACTGTTGCTTACTATAACACCAGCACTCACATCTGAAATTGCTGCTTGTTTCACAGCAACCATCTAGGTTAGGGAGATTTGAGACACCACAGCAACAAGCAAGATATTTGAAAAGAAATCATAAAAATTTCTCAGCTAGCACAAGCTGTAAGGACCTGATCTGTTTGCTTGCTTCAGCAGCTCTCTCCCACAGCCCAGGCTTCCCAGCTCCAGTGGTTTTCCAGCTCTTTATTTATTTATTTTTGTTGTTGTTGGTTCAGCTTGTGACTTCTTCCACGCTCAGGCGGGTCCACAAGGTCACTTCTCCTCTCTTGCAAGTCAAGAGGCTGTTCACAGATTCACAGGTTCACAGAATGTCAGGGATTGGAAGCGACCTCGAAAGATCATCTAGTCCAATCCCTCCACCAGAGCAGGTTCACCTAGACCAAGTCATACAGGAACTCGTCCAGGTGGGTTTTAAACATCTCTAGAGAAGGAGACTCCACAACCCCCTTAGGCAGCCTCTTCCAGGTGCTGTCACCCTCACTGCAAAGAAGTTCTTCCTAATATTCAAGTGGAACCTCCTGTGTTTTAGTTTACACCCGTTACCCCTTGTCCTATCGTTGGGTGCCATCGAGACGAGTCTGGCTCCATCCTCCCGACACTTGCCTTTTACATATTTATATTGTTAAAATATCACAGTATCTCCTAGGTTGGAAAAGACCTATAAGATCATCCAGTCTGACCTTTAACTCTAACCTTTATCACCCCTAAGACATATCCCTCAGCACCTCATCTATACATCTTTTAAACACGTCAAGGGACTGCGACTCAACTCCCTCGCTGGGCAGCCTGTTCCAATGCTGGACAACACTTGCAGAGAAAAAAATCTTGCTAATGTCCAGCCTAAGCCTCCCCCGGTGGAGCTTCAGGCCATTCCCTCTTCTCCTATCATTATTGACTAGGTTGTTTTAAGTCTGCCCCTCAATCAGGCCGGGTTTACATCTGTTGTGGCAGAGTACGCCCCATCTACCCAGAGAGCTGCGGCCAGGCCTGAAAACCCTCACCCACCCCCACCTCAAGCTACTGGGAGCACAAGGCACAATAAAAGCAGCTAAACCGCTGGGATCCGGGGGCCTGAGCTCCTTTTTAATCCGCAGTATTGTCGGGGAGGAGGACGGCGAAGGCGCTGCAGAGGCAGCGCGGCCATGAGGCTGAGGGGACGGAGAGAGCAAAACGAGGGGGGTGTGTGTGTATACGTGTGTGTGATGCGGGTCTTCCCTCACAGCCCCTTGGAAAGAAACCACACCTAAACGCCCACACTTATTAACGAAACACACGTTTATTTAGGGAAATAACCCCACAAGGCTGGAAGCTGAGGCAGACCTCACCCCTCAGCCGCTTCCCCCCC
>WEIS01091652.1:11095-25278 GCA_013389965.1 Todus mexicanus
GCGGGGAAGGGTCTGAGGGGGTTTTTTGGGGGGTGTTGGAGAGACTGGGGGCTGCCGGAGGTGTTTGGGGGCCGCCGCGGGGAGCTGAGGGGCTGCGGAGCTGCTGGAGCTGCTGCAGGTGTGTCCTGGGGATGCTCAGGAGGTGCTCAGGAGATACTCTGGAGATACCAAGGAGATGCTCAGGAGATGCTCAGGAGGTACCGAGAGATGTGGATCTGGGCGCTGCGACTGCCTGAGCAGGTGGGTGATGAAGTCAGGTCTGTCTCACGCCATCCTGGTTATCATCGAGCTTGGAAAAGACCTCTCAGATCATCCAGCCCAGCCCCTCCTGAAGGGCAGGAGAGGAGCTGAGGCTGGCTTCAGTTGTTCTTCTGGGATAAAACATACAGGCTTCTGCTCGCCTTAGGTTTTCTCAGGGTGATTTTTGGGTTTTCCTGCTCAGGGGCGATATGAATGCAGAGCAGAATATGACTTCACGCTATATACCAGGTTGGAAGGGAGCTCAGGGATCATCTGGTCCAAACCTAAACTGCTGCTGTTGCTACCAAACCCTTGTTGTTTTCTTAAGGCATCACTCGGAAAAGAGTTTTATTCTGCTGAGCTGGGTATTTTTGTTTGTTGTTGTGTTATTCCCCCCCATTCAGTAGATAAGGTCAAAATATGAGGCTGATGGTGGAGAAATGTTTATTTTGCAGCTCCCTGTAGTTACGGGAATGAATGGGAAACGCTGGTAAAATTACTGGCGGTAAGCAGCTTTCCAGAGATAAATGCCTGGTGTTGTCTCATTCTGAGAAAAAGGGTAAATAGGTGCATAGTTCTTACTTTACTAAAGAAAGCTCGTTGAGATAAATGCTCTTCGTGCGTCTAAAGTGGATACATGTTTTTAAATGCCGCTTATGATGGGACTGTTTAGGAATGGTGTGTGGTTTTCCTGCGGACTCTTTTATTCTGTCTGTCTTGCTGCCCTGAGATTACCATCTCCCTTCCAGATCACACAGCAGGAAACCTTGAGCTGTCTCCCAAGCCCTCTGCCAGGCAGACAAGAGGCAGCAAATACAGGGAATTTCATTGAAAGGTCAAAATGCATCCGGAGAGCTAGTGAGGGCAAGAGCTTTGATGTGTTGGCCTCTTCCTCAGGAATGAGAAACAGGATGGTCCTGCCTCTGATATCCTGAAACTTCTTGGGATTTAGCGTTCTCCCTTCCAGTGGATTTGATGAAATCAGCCAAGTGATTGACAGGCAGATAGGGGCAGGATGTAGGAGGACAAAGTGTGATGATGGCAGACACTTCCTTTCGCTGAGGAAAAGAGGCTAAGAATGTTTAGTTTTGTTTGCTTTACATCCATCGGTTTATGCGGCGGATGCAGAACGTGCCAAGACTGCTGTGGAGCTGGGTTATCTGGAGGGTGGGTTATTTTGTTTAGATAAGAGAGCCTGGAAAACATAAGGACGTCTTGAGTTTTGATAAAGGTTAAGTTCCTGAGCAAGCCCCAGCCGATGCTTCGAACTTGTCACGGAGTAATTTTCGATTGAGGAGCGAGTCTGAACGAAACTTAGCGGAACACAACAGCTTAAAGCATCTCCGTCGGGAGCATCCAGTGCTTCAAAATTGCGCAACGGTGATTTGGACACGGGACTTCTGGACCATGGAGGAGTCTTCCCTGTTGCAGGCAACTTTCTCTCGTAAGGTCATTCATAAATGATGAAGAGCTTTATTAAAACTTGTGTATTTTTTAAGTAACAAGTACTCCAATGGGAAGGCTTTTCCTTTGCTCCTCAGGAATCTTTTGCTCGAAGTCCGTATTTATTTACGGCCGCTTTTCGCTCTGTGCTAACATTGTCCTTTTGTTTTAATTGTTTGCTTTTGGCCTTGGTGTTTACATATTTGGTGTATCAAGGACAAGCTCTCAACCAGTTCTGCGAAGCTAGGCAAGCGGAGCTGTCTGTTCTCCTTGGGAGCAGCTCTTCCTTCACTCTACCCACCAGCTCTCTCTGCAACCTGTTAGGTCCTGAAGTCTTGAAGTCAGAAGTTAAGCACTAGAATGAGTTCCAGCAATGTTCTTTGCTATATTGCAATGTCCTTTTGAGTCTTTTCTTCACGGGAGGCTTTTTGGCGTGTCCTCTTTTGCTTCTGTGGGCTCAAGTGCGATTTTTGCCGTGATCTCTTGGAGTGTTAGACGATACTGTGGTAAAAATGCTGCTGCTGTACTATTAACATTGTTCCATAATTACCAGTTGCTCGGTGCTATTCTGCTGCATAATTCAGATGTAATATGAAACATCTTGGCTGTGTAAGTCTGCTGGCATGTTTCCTTAGCCCAGTGCTGTGCCCAGTATTTTCCAACCATTTCTTTTAGCGAAGATTTATTCCTCAAACTGCCAATGTAAGAGGAAAGACTGAATTTGTTTTGGCTTCCGTGTGGGGGTTCAGGAATATCTTCCGCTCGTGCTGGTTGAACTTTCCCAGCGGGTGCTGGGTGATGTGCTGATACCCGGTGCTCTCTTCCTGTCTTCCTGGGTAGTGTGGCTCTACCTCAAAAACGCAGGATGCTGAGAGGAGTGGCTGACCTCAGGTTCCAAACACCTCCAGCGGGCAGGTCACTGTTTCTTACACAGGTAACGTGAAAGGGAAGACTGAGATTTGCTCTAGAAAAGGGGAAATGAAAAGGATGAGAGGGGCTCCAAAGCTTCCCCTGCAAGAAATAAAGTTACCTTGCTTACCTTCGAGGGTGATGGAGCCTGGAACAGGCTGCCCAGAGAGGTTGTGGAGTCTCCTTCTCTGGAGACTTTCAAAACCCGCCTGGATGTGTTCCTGTGCAGCCTGCTCTGGTTGATCCTGCTTTGGCAGGGGGGCTGGACTCTATGATCTCCAGAGGCTCCTTCTAACCCCTCCAGTTCTGTGATTCTCTGATCTTTTGAATATCACGCTGTTCACAGCAGCAAGGCTTTAACTCACCCATTTCTTCCTGCCTGGCTGGAACACTGAATTTCTGTGGATCGTTAGGAAGTCAGAAATATTTCAAATTCAGATACTGTTTTTGATTATCACAAGGCATCAGCCACCCTCTTCAGCACTGATGCACATCCTGTTGATATTTCTTGTGTATATGCGTTACGTTTTTGCTGTTCCTCGCTTTAGAGCACCTGAAAGAGGTTACACAGAAAAGCTTAGAAAAGCTTGGCTGGAGAAGAGTGTGCCGAGGCAGAAATGAAGTCAAGAGGGTGATGGTGACGATCCCTGATTTGAACATTAAAATGTCATTTAGAACCTCATTAAGGGTTCTTTGCCTATGACATTATTTTAGCAGGCACTGTTAACGTCCCCAAAGCTTCCTGGGAATGCTGCTGAAAAGGAAGTGATGGTGTTACACTTGGAGTATCTCTAATTAAGGTGATAATTGGACCAGGTTTGAGCTAGAACCATTTGGTTTTTTGGAGTGTGTGTTCAATTTGCGTGACCTAAGGGTAAGAGCAGGCTGTAGCCCAGCTATGTGTATCCTTCCTGAAGGAAAAGGCAGGGCAAATACACACAATAATGCAAGGTTATTAATCATTTCGTGTTAGTTGGTGGTTGATGTCGCAAAGAGGATGTAGGAATGAGCCATGAAACAATAAGCGGAAAATGCAAGGAGAGCATTATGAGGCAAGGAGGGGGGGAAAAATGATGATGTCTCTAAAGTACCTTTGCTTCTGGCTGGTGTTCTTGGCTCCAGGCAAAATAATTTTCACCTGTGATCCTGTCAGTGCCTTTGAGAGTGTCTGTCAGCTGCTCTGAAGTTTTGATTTACTCTTGTTTCGCGTTCACTCGTAGAGGATTCAGTATCACTCCTCATTTTCTTGACCAAAGGAATTGCCGATTGGACAGACGGGATTGGGTTTTACTTTCTGTGGCCTGATTAAAAAGCTTTTACCAGTCCCAGTTCATTTTGTGAGCTGCATTGTGCACTAATGCAATCAACGTCCTTCTGTAGGTGCTTATAACCATATTATGGACTAAACTTCTTTGTCAGCAAGGATGTGTATTCTTTCTATTGACTTCATTAAATTAACCAAAACAACAAACTTTGCAGGTCATCAGAACAGGCAAGTCTCAAATGCTTTTTTTCATTCAGTAGGTGCTAGGCAGATAATATGCAAAGAAAGTTTGTCAAATAACTGAATATATCAAAGTACCAACTTTACTGTGGGGCTTCATACACTTGCAAGCGAAGAAATAGTTGACACAAGTCTCTAATTTTTAACTTCGGTTCCAGTTTTTCCTCGGGCAAGAAGCTGTCAATCCCTAATCTGCCACGGCTTCCTGGCTGCTGCCTCTTGATGTCTTGTGACCTTTTGTGGTAGGGTGATCATCAGAGGATTATTCGAAGATAAATATCCAACAGTTAATACATTGCTACAGCTTAGAACACAAGAATTGCTCATGCCTCGGTGCATCTCTCAAATCTTTTAATATCTCTGGAATTTTTCCTCGTGCTTGTGGGCTTAAGGGATTTTTGTCATGTACCATTGAACAAGAGTCTTAAAGAAGGTATTTTAATGTTTATTGAGTTGTAGAAAGAAATTTCCCAATCGGAAACAGCTCCTTTGGGATCACTTGTCTGTTTCTCTTCTTTCGCTGCTTTTTCCCCGGAGTATTTTGTCACTATAGGCAAATGGGCCCGTTCAGATAAAAGGCTTTTTACTTTTCCTGTATAGGTTTTAACTCCAATTTCAACATCCAGGCAACTTTTCAGTTAGTGTTAGTGGTCTGTTCAACCCGTGATTAAAATGTGGCTTAAAAATATGGATTCACTTCTGCCTAAGTCATTGGAAAGTAAAGCAGTTGTTTGGTGACTTGTGGTTTCTGGAGCACCTCTTGCTAGTGGATGATCCTAATTTCTTTTTCTTTTTTTTTTTAAGTAACAAGTTGTTTAAGTCATGAGACAATATGTTTCCAAATTTGGTTTGTATTTAAGAAATACTCCGTGTTTTGCATGGATAAAAATACTTCTAATCCATTGCAGTTGTGAGGCTGCAGTTTGACTGTACAACCCTCGCTGCTGCAAAGTCCTCTGTTTGTAACGGGTTACTCAGCAAAGTAGCCTTAGCTTCGGCTTTTTTATTCTTTGTATTATTGGAGGAGCAGAAGAAACCCAGTGAGAATCACAGAGGAGCTGCAGGCAGAAAATGCCATGCACAGGAGCTCAAGCTCCTACACTGCCTGGTGCCTCCCCAGAGGACTTGGGATGGGCTCCGTGTAACCGGTGGCAAAAATAAGGGAAACTGAGACAAGGAGAGGAGGAGGAGAAGTGTTTGGCTTAAGTTTAGTCTGTGGAAAAGGAAGGAAAGGTGTTTACACATGGATTAAATTATTTGTTTCCTTTTTCTCTATATTGGGACTGGTGATTAGGAGTTGTCTTAGTTGGCAATAAATGATATGACTTTAAAAATCCCCAGATCAAGACTGTTCTGCCCATTAAAGAGTTGAACAGGTTTTGAAGCTGTGCGAATGAACTGGGAGAGTTTTACGCTGATTTCTAAATCAGGGTTTTTTCATTAGTTTCTTTGAAAAAAGAGCAGAAGATAAAGAAGTTACATTTTTCATATCCTTATGTTTCTTCAGCTGGGAGGCTCTGCTTAACAGATGGCTCTTAAACATTTTTACATCTTTAAAAAACACAAGCCCAACCACCTAATTAACCGTTCTTTTCCTTTTTTACGTCTCAGCCCTTACGTTTGATCTCTGAGTTTCAGTACTGCAGAAGCAAACAAAATTAATCCTAAGTTTTACCGAGCTGTTCTTCGTGCTGTTACAGAAATCAATGACATACTAGTCAAACATTTTATCAGTCTGGAAAGCCATAACGAACATTAATATTTATTTAGTTGATAATAAGGCTAGATTAAAATGTGTAATCTTTTCATGGGCACAGGTCTCGCAAGGAATCGTCGATGTTCGTGTACTGTAGCTGTCACTTAATTTTGCATCTGTTTTCCCCAGCTGTGTCCCAGGAAACAATCTGTAATTGGTTTACGTTTTCTTAAACGTACCCTTCTAACTCCTTGCAGAAAGTTTTGCAGCACGTCTGCGGGGTTTTGTTTTACAAAGCTGGGAGCAGGAAGTTCAGGCCGAATTATTTGCTGAAACGTGCACAACATCTCAAAGAATATCCTGTTCAAATTTATTCCATGTGAAAACACCTTCTCTGCCTTTTAATTTTGCTTTTCTTTATTGAAAGACAAACGTTGCTCAAAACCAGGTAGCTTTCATTTCATCATCTGCTGGTTTTGGAAGTATGTTAAAGTAATTTATGTGCCTCTGGTTTAGAGGGGGGGGAATGAAAACAAGCAGGTGGTTTTGCATTAGTTTTACCTCCCGTTTCGCTGCCTGCTCGAGCCTTGTTCTTCCCGATTAGTAATCCATTTATAGAGGTGTGCCTTTCATGTTTCAGTTGCTGTGGGATTTATACTGCGGGAGCTTCTTGATCTTGTTACGTGAACTTCAAAGGCTTCATTGTGCAGCAGGACCTTGAGGTGGACGATCTTGTGGTACTGTGAGAGGGAAAGTTAATTTGTGGTTTCGGCTCCAAGGAGCTTCAGGTGTCATCCAGGATCGCATTGTGCTAGATGCCAGGCAACTGTAGACTAGAAGATGCCTCTTGTCCTGCTGGGCTTTCAGTAGTGGCTTGCTTGGGGTAGCTTCTCCATGGGCTTGGGTGAGAGCAAGTGGTGAGGATCAGGTACTTGGGTAGATCTGGGGGATAAGCTTCTGCATTAAAAGTTATTGACTGACAATAAGTGTCCATGCCGGTGCTTCCTCTGGGGCTCTGGTCCCTTTCTGCACACACAGTTACTTTGATACAGGATCTGCTGACATAAAATGCTGAGCTCGGCTGTGGAAGCTGTTAACTGAAACCTCGGTGTGCGGGGAGATGAGAAATGTGCTTGAACCGGTGAGGTGAAGGGAGGTACGTGGAAACACGCCCTGCGTGGGGTTACCGTTCTGGGGGCTTAATGAGGCGGTGGTAAAGGATGGAGGGATGTGCCTCATTGTGCACTCGTATGGAGGCCAGCCTGATCCTGTCTCCGTGCCCGGTAATTCTGCTGACACCCAAACAATGGAGGGTGAGAGTCTTTGTCTCTGGGTAAATCCGGGGGCTGCAGAGAACCCAACACAATTTTTCAGGGTGTGGCAGCAGTCGTGTACAACTTGACAGGCGCTGCTTTTCAGTTTTTAGCGTTCCCACATAAAGAAACCCAGCATCCTGAAGACTTAAATGAGTTTGCTTCCGAAATAGTTCAAGTGTGGAAATTTTGTCTACTTAAGAATAACAATGAGACAAAAGTAAATCATGGTGAAAGGAATAATACCACAAAAAGCTTTGGAGCGTATTCCTCCTGATGGGCAATTTAGCTTTCGCGGCAGCTTTACACAGATCACTTCAGCAGATGAAAAGCAAGTTTAAGTCCCTCGAGCCCTCGCTCATTACACCACAATGAGTAGCTGTGGAAATGTCAGTGCAAAATGTGACTGTAAACCAGCATTGCCACCGAGGCGTCTTTTGTACGGAAATCGAGACGTTTGCATTTACGGCTCCCGGAACAACCGTAGCGCTGCCCCTTTCTGAAGGGGCGTAGCTGTGATTGGCACCGGTGTTTGTAAGCGAGCAACAAAATCTGGACGCGACAAGCACAGCTCGTCTTTGGTGCTTGGTTTCTGAACTGCCCTGATTCTCTCTGTAAGCTCATGGAATCTTTTTCGTTGTTGGAGCTCAGGAAGACAGTGGGAAAGGTGCGTGCTCGGGCCCTCGTTACTGCCAACCTTGCTCTTTTGAGCACTCCTACACCATTCCAGCCAGTGGAATGTGCTTACTGGCTTAGATAAGAGCACGGTATCAATCCGGGAGTCATTTTGAAAATAATGCTGTGCTGGACAGATATATTTTGGCTTGATATATCCGTCTGTCTGTATATATTGACTTCATCAAGAAAGGAGTCAACTGAAGTAAACAGAACGGACAAAAGTCAACCTGAAGTAAACTGCTACAAATTAAATGAAAACTGGCATTATTTCAGTTATATAAGCAACTGAAACTAAAACATTGAGAACATGTATTTTTTTAGACCAAGTCCAACTCTTAATAGAATCAAAGAATCAGAGGCTTGATCAGGATGTGTTGAGGTGAGTAACTGAATTCTCTGTGTTTCCTTGTTCTTCTTGCACATCCAGGGTGAGTCAAGCAACTGTTTGGGGACAACCAGCATTTATTTTGCTCAGAGGCAGAGGAGACTTTCTGATCGCGCCTGTTTATTGCAGTCTTGCATTCCTCCTTAATCCCCTTCTGTCTTCAGCACTCTCCGCCTCCTCAGTTCCTTCTCCATCTTGCAGAGCTCTCGTAGCCTTCCCGTTTCTTTGTTTTGAATGGCTTCGTGGGAAGCGCATCTGTTGTAGGATCTCTGCCTACAATGCTGTAGTAGGAAGTTGTCGCCCTTGGAAGTGATTAAAGGCGTGCTGTTCGCAGAGGGCGCTCGGCTGATTTACACAGCGGAGACTCGCCGTGTCGTTCCGTGCCGTGGGATGATTCCAGGAGCGTGTTAGTGCCATTAGGCAATAAGAAGTTTTGTATACATTGAGCAGTCTTCTCCAAGCGCGTTTTCCTGTCAAATGACAACAGAAGCTGGGTCCTACAGTAGGAAAGGCTAATTTGCCAAGAAATAAAAACCTGCAAAGCAAATGCGGCGAGGCTTTAACCCGACCCTTATAATCCAAGCTGAAAAACTTCATGGGTTTGATTCAAACCGCTGCAAAATAGATGCTTAATCTGGAGCGTGTTCCATCGCAAATGTTACCAGTGCCACGGCCAGGCCTCATGATGTCACTTGGAGTTTTGTTGCCGTGGTTTCCTGATAGCAGGATCCTCTGATACCTCGTCTGCCTGATTCTTTCGTGCAGAATCAGTTCTGCTCGAGGTTCCTGTAGATTGTGATCAAGTTAGCTCTCTCTTGTTTACCCAGGAGAGAATAATTACCTACATTGTTCTGTAGTGCAAATGGCTGAGACTCTTTTCCTGCTTTTACTTCAGTGTTGTGGCTTTTTGAAAAAGCGAAGTGCCAGTTTATACTTCTCCCCAGCTGCATGTGTAGAGATCTGTGGAACTGACAGTTGTAATTTCTATTTTGTTGTAGCATAGCCGTATGCAGCGTTCCGTGGTCACGTCCATGCAGCAAAACGTCCGTGTCGGTGAGCGATCCCCTTCTCTTTTACCGAGTGCCCCTTGTTCATGCTGGTCTGAGCTGGTCTCCTTCAAGGTGATCTGGCTGTGTACGCGCTCTGTGTACACACGGAGCAATCCTGGAGTTTCCAATGGTCCGCAGACCTTGTCCACGCTTTCCTCAGCGGCTCTGCAGCGTCCTCTGATCACGTCTTGTTCCGTGTGCCGTGCGCGACCGTGCTGGCACGCTCCAAGAACTGGGGCTGCTCCCTGTGCGAGCTGCCAGCGTGATCTTTATAGTTACTTGGTGTCTCCAGGATGTGTTGGTCTGAAGATACCGAGTCCCAGGTAGCCATGAGAGTTGCTTAGCTCCCTTGTCTGTGTAGTGACAGGAAGGACGTGTGTCGTACCTGGAATACGCAGTGATCGTGCAAGTCCTGCAGGATTGGCACTGGGCGTGCCAAGGTAGAGCAGTTGAGCTTGGTGATCCAGAACTGGCACGAGGGTATGGTCTGTGTAACAAATTTTGCTGACGCATCCTAGGCCGTTACCCTTGGGGACTTGGCTGATCTTCTGCACATCTTAGCTGAAGCAAAACGGACTCACAACGCGAATGACGGGGGCAGTGGTGTCAACACCCAGTTTTGCTCCTCGGTGCAGTTTTTGTTTGTCGTATAGATGCGGTCAGTAAAGACGAGGTGTTGCTCTGAGCAAATGATGTATGTAAGGCTGGACAGGTTCCCTGGGACCTGCTGTCTTGTGCCTTGACAGGTTGTGTGGGACACTGGAGTTGGATTCGATTTCCAGTGTAACTGCTGGCGTTCTGGGGGACCTTGGGCTGTCACTTACCTCTTAGGTTTTGGTTTACCCTGTTCCAAGACAAGCGTAACGGTGCTGGCCTCTCTACGGTGCTTTCAGATCTGCTAAAAGGTGGTGTTGAAGGTAACCAGGTGGGTGATTTGAGGTTGTCGGTAATATCATAATAAGCAAGTTACCTATGGTTGAGGTAAGCGGTGAAGTTTGCTGCTGTCAAAAAGCTTTTGGGGATTGTTTTGCATTGCTCGGTTTTGTGGGTTGTGGTCGTTTGCAGCTGACTCTAAAGCATCCTCAGCTGTTGCCTGCTCTTCACAGGAATTGAGGTGTTGATCTTTATCTCTTCTTGTCTCAACCTGTCTCATAGTGGTTTGTGGCTTTTGACCTTCTACCATGTCTATGAGATCTCTTCCTTGAGAAGTGATGTGTAACAGTGCAAGGAGAGTCTGGCTTTGAGTCATCTTCTGAATGTTTCAGTGGGCTGGATTTGAGGTCTGGAGGGAACACTTCTGTTTTACCAGCACCTTCATCCTGGTGTTTAAGAACATCAGTTATTTGTCCAAACGGTGTTTTGAAGTGGCAGTACGGGCTAGTTCAAATGGGTCACATCGACAGGTAAAATAAAAGGAGCTGTAGTGGAAAAGAGCGTGAAAGATTGTCTCTAGATAGAAGCCTTCCCTTAGCCCTGTCTGGTGGTTGTGTTTTGTTTTGTTGTTGTTGTTTTGGTGGGGTTTTGCCTTGTTTTTTGTTTTTGTTTTTTTTCAATGTTCTTGTGACAGAGCCCTTGGTGAGAGAGCAGAAGAGTGTGACCGTCTTTGCGGTGAAGAGCGGAGGGCTAAGCACCGATATCAAAGGGGAGGAGTAGTGCTGACATCCTCCACTGTGAAGGATTGCACTGCACCCTTCGTGGTTGGCTGATCAACGGCAGTGCTGCTCGGGGAGGTTGCTAAGACAAGACAAACCCTTGTCTGTAGCCCTTCTTCTTTCAGGGCCGAACGAGCAGGCTCGTAGGGGTGGGCTCTGCATGGTGTTTCCTTCTCTGCTCACATCTTTGGTCAACAGCAGCAGCCTGAGAGAAGTCGATGTGCCAGCCTGCGTTTTTCTCTCCAAAATCAGAATTGAAACATGCTGGGAGAAACTCGTGGGGCTTACAAATGGTAAACGGTGAGATTGCTTCTTACTAGCTAATGAGCAGTGCCTTGCCCATCTGAGGGAGCACAGCACGCTGCCGCTGGGCTCACAGTGGTTGTCGGACAGGAGTTGCTGCTGTGCACAGAAACTGCCCTGGTGCTGGCAGCTTCCTGCTCCTGCTGTGCGCCAGGCAAAATTTCCTGCTCATCCTCTTTGCTGCTTGCTGTTGAAGTTGCTGACCGTGTTGCTGAGGCTTCTGAAGAGAGAGATCAGTGGTAACTTCAGACCGATGATGAGACGGGTTTGCTTAGCCTCAAGAAAACGAGGAAGTTGATTTGAAATACGGGCTCTGGTTTTGAGGGTGTGATGGTTTGTGCAGGTTCTGCTTGCTGGGAGCACGCTTGAAGCCTGCAGGGTAGTGTGGTGCTTGGACATTTTGATTCAGAGACCCTAAATACCCCCTGTATTATTGTGTAGTGTGTCTGAAGCCTTAATAAGGGCTTAAACAAATGGTGTTTGACAGTAGCTGAGGTAATTGCAATACCTGGCAACACGTACATATATTTAGAACCACATCCAGGCGGTGCATCTGAAATGAGTATGTTCTTGTTCACAAGGAGGTCAGAAGCAATTCAGTGTTCCTGACACAGTAACGAAGAATCTCAAGACTTCTCTGGGAAACAGAGCTAACAGTCATTGCATGTCTTTACAAACGCTTTTTCAATTCAGCAAAAGTTAATTTTTTTTCTTTCTTTCTTTTTTTTTTCTTTCTTTTTACAGCAATGGTGAGTGACAATAACTCTGTGAAGCTGAGAAGTGATTGCTCCCCTCCTGTGCAATGGTGTAAGGTGGCTGCACATGAAGATGAGAAGACCAAGCCGGTTTTTAAAAGGTACTCGCAAGTAAGTGTCACGGTCACGGCAACACAAAAGTTACGAAAACCGCAGTTACAAAAAAGGATGCAAAAATCAAGAGAAGAGAGAGCCACAGGAACAGAATGGAGGGTTAAACACAGATCTGAGATGCTTGCAGGTGCCCAGGCTCTCTCTCGTAGCAGTACCCATTTTCCCAAGCCAGCTTGAGATCCTAATACTTTGCTCATGAGTATTTCCAATCTTTTTTTGTATCCAGACAAGTAACAACTTTGAGGCTTTTGTACAACCTGATAATTGAAGAAATTGAAAGACACTGAATTTTAGTGGGTATTTTGGGGGCTTGTCCCCTCACAGTTAATTTATTTATGAAGACTTCTGCAATGCTGCATCACAAAATCTTACTCTGTAATTTATAGTTTGACCTGAAGTTAGAATGAACGAGTGTGTGCCAGTGAACATCCAGAACTGTATTTCAACCCAGAAAAATTCCCTGACTATGGTGCTTCTCTGCCGCATGAAGTTTTGGATCTTAAAGCTTAAAAACCCCCAAAGCCAAACTGTTCTGCCCACTGGTGTTTTGAGCACTGCAGTGGTGGAGGCCCAGCTGAACCTGGAGATACTTGGTAAATGTCTGTGGAGGAAAACCAGCCTCGTTCATCTGCTTTGAATCTCCTGTTTTCTGGCAGTCAGTGTATTTCCAGGGGATGCAGCCTAACTCCTGGTGAAGGTTTTAGATCCTCTATCAGTGCAAAATTTAATTAAGTTAAATCAGATTCAAGAACAGCACTGCTCTTTTGCTGCTCACCTTGTTTGCAGCGTGTACTGCAGGCAACACCAGAGTTACGTCTATTAATCCATATGGTACGAGCTTTTTAAAAAAATATATATTTTGGAAACCTGTATTTGCTTCATCTGAAAGAGTTTGAGGAAGCACTGAACACTTAGTAGGTTATCTCCTTTTGGAAGACTTTTCTACAGATGTGTGGTCCTAGGAGACCATAGGAAGTGAAAAATCAGTAAGAAAACACAAACTGCATCTTGTACAACAACGGCAGCTCTAACCAAGTAACGATGCCATTTTTCCAGATGGGTTTAGACAGGAAACGAGCCAAGTGGGTATTGGAGATCAACAGTGAGATTGCTTAAGGGTGAGAAATGAGCAGATTAAAAATATGGGTAGTTTGTATTACTAAAATTTCAAGTTGGTTAGTGGGTTTTGGTTTGTTTGGTTTTTTCCTTCACATTTTGGAGATGTAAATAACAAGATTAAGCTTCAGAATATAAACCTGAGCATCTAAATTCTGCATTCTGGCCTGCCAGGGAGTTGAAAGCTTTGTTTGTGAGTGGTGGCCATTAGCCCCAAACCTTGCAATTTGAAGTTCCATCCCTTTTTTTTAAATTGCATAAAAATACATATATCAAAATAGAGTTGCAGTTTGAAGTAAGAAAAGAGAAGTCAATTTTTATCTCCTTGTGTGAGAAGAGCTGTTTGACCCATCAGGGATGCATTTGAAGTATATAATGCTGCCATAGAACTACATAAATCAGTGTCAGTAAGCAACATTCTCCTTATTAAAGCATCTATGTATGTTCATGCTTTGCTCCAGCTACCTCTGAAGAGCTGTGAAAGATTTGTGATGAGCTAAGTGATAGTTTTTTCTCGATTTGAATCACATGCAAGTATTCACCTGAAGTTCTTCAAACTGTCTTTGTTTAAAAATACTCGTTTAACAATTGATAGATTAGTGGAAAATAAGGTGTTTTTTCTTTCCTCTCTCCTTCCTCTCCTGTTTTATTAGACTTCTTGTACTGTTTGTGGTTGGAGGGTGCTTCCTTTATATCCTCAAATTACGTTTTGGCCCTGAAGAATGTGACAGAACAAAAATGCCGTATGTGGACCTCGATCGTGTAAGGGTTGGTATTTTTTGTCTTCTTTGTTTGTTTGTTTTTTACCTGCCTTAAAAAGAAGTTACAAATTGACAACATAACAGTTATAAGGATCTATACGAAAGAACTAGAATGGGGAAATTATCCTGTGAGGGGAAAAGATATTTTGCTTCGTTTCGTGCCATAGAACTTCAGTGCTTTGTTCTTGTGGAGTGACACCGCAAGTGCCTGGAGGAAATGGATTTTTAGGGGTAAAAAGAGATAACTGATGGTTAAGAGTAATGT
>WEIS01091653.1:5180-26321 GCA_013389965.1 Todus mexicanus
CTGGACGAGTAGCTTATCCTTCCACAGCATTCCCGGCGATCCACGGAGTTTTCCCAATACTTATTCCCCTGCTTGTTGGGGATGCCCAGGTCACCGAGCCAAGCTCTGCTGAGACGCACCAGCCACGCAGGGATGGAGCCTCTCGGCTCTCAAGAGGGACCTGCTGCGACACCAGCCACCCGCCTGCAGCCGCGTCTGCCCCTGCTGCTCCGTCCCTTCCCCAAATCCCAAAGAGCTAATTGAGCCACCCAGTTAGTTAATTGATTTGTAGCTCTTAGGGACTATAATGAAGCGACCAGCTGGAGAGCTGCGCGTTCTCCTCCCGGCGGGAGCAGCGCCGAGAAGCAGCCAGCTCCAGCGGGGCCATCAGCTGCCCCGGCCCTGCCTCAGTGGCCATCCGAAGGGTTTCGCTCCACCTCAGACCTTGGCTTTTCCCTTTAATCTCCTCCTTTTGGCATCAGCCAGCACACCCTGCGCCTCCCTTGTCCTGCTTTTATCTCCTCCCGCATTCCTTCAAGGTCACAAACTCATCCTCGCTCTCCGTGTCAATGGAGGAGTTCGCCTCGCTGGCCAGACCAGTTCGGACCAGTTCGTTATCAACACATTCCCAGCCCACAGCGAATCCTCCCCGCTGCTCCCAGACCCTGATAGGACGCAGATGTT
The DNA here is from genome assembly GCA_013389965.1 of Todus mexicanus. Taxonomy (NCBI): domain Eukaryota; kingdom Metazoa; phylum Chordata; class Aves; order Coraciiformes; family Todidae; genus Todus; species Todus mexicanus. Next base: position 5,844 of record WEIS01091653.1, read on the forward strand.
GATTCCACGTGGGGAAGGTGCTGAGTCGCATCAAGAGGCCGGGCGAGAAGCCTGTGCCTTGTACTAACTAAAGCATCTGGCCGGTGCTGACCAACTCCTGGGAGCTCCGTTTCTCCTGGGAACGCACGGAAATTGGGAGGAGGAGACGCTGTAGGCGCCTGGCAGAGGTGCCCGGTGCCTGGCAGAGGTGCCCAGCGCCTGGCAGAGGTGCCCAGCGCCTGGCTGCCCCAGCAGCTGCTGCACTGGACTGACAGCAGCCTCAGGAACCCTCCCTGGGCTGTTGCAGGGTGACGATGCTGTGAGCAGGACTCCAACCCGGTTGCGGAGCTCAAGGGTGACCAGACACGAGCGGCTTCAGCAGCGCATCGGCCCCGAGCAGCTCTCGGTGAACTTGGTGGTGCCAAACCTCAGCTTCCCAGGCACCCCAGTGCCGGAGCCAGCCGTGCCCAGGAGCCCGGCACTGGGCACTGCCCGACCTCCCGGCGTTGGCAAAGGTGGGTGCGATGGCAGCGTCCCGTCCTGCTGGGCCTGTCCTGCCGGGGCCACCGCGCTCCCCAGACCTTCTTGCCCTTCTCCTTGCCCTCCTCGCCCCCGCAGCCTCTGCTGTGGCACCAAGGGGGGCCCTGCTCCTGCAGATCCCCCCCCGGGCACAAGGTTGGGAGCATCTCGGGGACCTTGTGGCACATCCAGGTGATGCTGGAGCTGGATGGAGGCGGGTGCTGGAGGGTTGGGGTTTTACGGGTGCGCTGGGGGTGCAGGATTCCCCTTTGCACGGACGCTTCATGCCTTGCGGGTGCAGGGTACCCCCTTGCATGGGTGCTGCATGTTTTTGGGGTGCAGGATCCCCCTTTGCACAGATGCTTCATGCCCTGGGGGTGCAGGATCCCCCTTGCATGGGTGGTTCATGCTCTAGGGGTACAGGGCACCCCCTTGCATGGGTGCTGTGTGCCCTGGGAGTGCAGAATCCCCCTTTGCACAGATGCTTCATGCCTTGGGGGTGCAGGATCCCCCTTTTCATGGGTGCTGTGTGCCCTGGGGGTGCAGGATTCCCCTTTGCACAGGTGCTTCATGCCCTAGGGGTGCAGAGTCCCCCTTTGCATGGATGCTTCATGCCCTGGGGGTGCAGGATTCCCCTTGCATGGGTGGTTCATGCTCTAGGGGTACAGGGCACCCCCTTACATGGGTGCTGTGTGCCCTGGGGGTGCAGCATCCTCCGCTGCCTGCAAGTCTCGCATCAAATCAGGTTTTTACTGAGGGATCTTGGACAACCAGCGGAATTCAGGCTGACCCTGGTTAGCAGGGCCCGATTTGCGAGGAGGTGCTGCCTGGGCTCTGTGCAACCCTCAGGAAGTGAGGCGGGGGGGTCTGTTGGGCCTGTTCATGCTTCCCCTGTTAGATCCTGTTTGTCTTGAGCGGTTGTAATCAGCCTGAGGAGCCCTCTGCAAACAGGAGGAAGAGCTCCCGGAGGAGGGTCAGGCAGCTTGGCTTTGCAGGGAGGGGAATCAAGCCCTGCAGAGGGCTCCGAGGGAGCTCCCTGGGGGCTGGGAATTAGCACCTGGGTGCTCTCAGGAACCTCTCGCTGTGGGTTTGGATCCATCCAGCAGATGCAGCGTCTTATAGTTGAATTGAAACAAGTTGAGTCCAAGGTGGATTCGCTAAATATTTATTAAGGTAGGAAAGCAAAAGCAGCGCTGGGCGGCCGGGGAGTCGCGGCTCCACCAAAGGCTCACAAAATTCAGGCAAGCCAAGCAGCCCCTTTTTATCTTCACAGAGGTCGGTCTTGACATCTTCAGTACGCCCCTCTCCTTCTTCCGTGATAGCGGCTTCTTCGGGTCTGTACTTGCTTGATAAAATGTCGGCTGCAAAATCAGCTGATGCAATCTATCCTTTACAAGGTTGACTGGTACAAAGGTTTAAACAAAGATACAGATAGCAACATAACATAGTGGTTTAACATTTTTCTTAAGACAGTGCATTTCGACAACATTGTGGTTGAGCCTTTCTTGCCAAACAGGACGTTCCCATGTTTGGTGCAGCGGAGATCGTTCCCCTTTCCTAACTTGTTTGATTAGCAAATTACCTTTAGTTACTTATTACAGGAATCAAGCCCTGCAGAGGGCTCTGAGGGAGCTCCCTGGGGGGTGGGGAATTAGCACCTGGGTGCTCTCAGGAACCTCTCGCTGTCAATTTGGATCCATCCAGCAGATGCAGCGGGTTGGGGGGGGGAATGTTATAAATGACCTCCGACACCGGCCGGTTGTACTAAAGGATACAAAACTTATTTTGTTAAAGCCAAAGCAAGCAGCGCTGGGTGCTTAGCCGTAGCCAGAGGAACCCCTTTACAGCACACCTTTATATACCCTCAAACTCCTTCCCGTAGCCTCGCCACCCCACCACGAGGGTCCTGGGGCAGTCGCTCGCAGTCTCCAGGCGAATCTCAGGAGGTGGGGGACTTCTCTTTTCCTCGAATGATTCTTGTCCATCTGCCCAGCAACACCCCCCACGATGCCGCCACCAGTCTGCCCAGCAACCCCTCACAATGTTCCCCCCACCATAAATCTGCCCAGCAACCCCCCCCCTCTACAATGTTCCACTTCCTGCAACATTATCCCAACACGAATCACGCCCTGGTTTGTCACAGTCCTGTTTGTCCTGGAATCAGCCTTCAGGAGCCCTCTGCAAACAGGAGGAAGAGCTCCCGGAGGAGGGTCAGGCAGCTTGGCTTTGCAGGAAAGGGGAATCAAGCCCTGCAGAGGGCTCCGAGGGAGCTCCCTGGGAGTGGAATTAGCACCTGGATGCTCTCAGGAACCTCTCGCTGTGGGTTTGGATCCATCCAGGAGATGCAGCTCTCAGGGTGAGGGGCTGCAGGAGTCCAGGGGTCTCTGCGTGCCCCTCCTCGGTGCTCCCTCCCAGCAGGCAGACGAGCTGCTTTCCAGGCCTGCCCAGGGCTGATCCACCAGGTAAAACCAATATTTGGGCGACTAAAGTGGTGGTTTCTCTCTTTTTGTTTATTTTTCTCTCGGTCGTGGTCGCTGCTGACCTGGCAGACAAAGCGTGGTGTGTGTGTGCGGCCTAGGGGGGCAAGGCCGCCGGTGTTAACTGGGGTGGCTCTGGGAGGCCCAGCTGGGCTGCGATCCACCAGTTTAAGGGCAGATTGTTGATTTAGGATGGAACGACTTGAGATCTGGAGGAAAGGAGGGTTGATTTAGGATGGTACGACTTGAGATCCGGAGGAAGGGAGGTTTGATTTAGGATGGTACAAGTTGAGCTAGCGAGCACAGCTGCATTAAGAAGGAGGCCCCATAGGGTCAGCCTAACTCTGTAGAGTAGATAACAGGAATTTACAGGCCTGATAATTGGCCTGGACCAGCTCTGCAGTTAATGAGCCATGAAGGGTTTTTTCACCAATGGTGAAAATTACACCCTGAGGAAGACTTCAGGCCTTCATCAGAAGACCACCAGAGGGGACCCAGAGAGCACTGCCACATTTAACTGCCCATGCGATGTAGGGGTGGAGATTATGTTAGTGAATTCTTAGAATTTAATGCACCTGTGTGTGAATTCTGGGAAATGTTATGAATATGTATGGAATAGTTTGATAAATAGAGATCTAGTGCTTTAGATCAGGGCACATGTTAGGAGGAGCTCTCCCCCACGCTGCCCGGCACCGCAGTGAAGAATGCAGCTTAATAACATTTAGTTGTTAGTGAGTTTTCTCCGTTTCAAGATCATCCCCTGAGCTCAGAGCCACGCAGCCACCTCTGGGGGAGCCACGAAGGGCCCCTGGGCAGTGCCCCTTGGCAGCACAGAGCCGTGCAGGTTGGAAATGACGGGGTTTGAGTCCCCTCTACCCAGTGGAGCCCCCAAACCGTGTCCCACGGGAGCAGCTTTTGCAGGTAGCGATGGATGAATCCGGTAAGAGCTGCATCCTCTTGCTTGTGGAGATTAGAGGGGCTGGGGGCAGCCGGCCTTATCTCTTAATTAATAGGCTGATTATTGCCATGGCTCTAGGTCTGGCAGCAGACGCCGCGTTCCAAGCAGCAGCCGGTAGCGCGGTTTATTCACGTGCCACCCAGAGATTGGTTAAGATTGCTGCTGATAAATGCCTCGAGCTCTGAAATAGGGCTGCGATCAGAAGGTGAATTTCCTGGGGAGGCGCTCGGTAGAGCCAAGGTCGCGACCCAAAAGAGTCCCGAGAAGGACAAAGCCAACCCCGAGAAGGACAAAGCTGTCCATCTGTCCCTACCATTTGCTGTTGAACTCTCGTCCCCAGGTTAGGCACAGCACAGGGGGTGATATTTGTGCCTCGTTATGTACTCTTATGCGAAGCACAGGGGTGGCTCTGTGGCCAAGCCGCGCGCGGTTCCTCGCGGTCAGCCTTGGGCGGCTGCACGAAATGTGGATTCGGAGCTTTGCGCAACTTCTGCGAAAAGCGGAATCCGCCTCGGTCTGGGTTTGACTCCTTTGAGAAGCGGAAGAAGGAGCCCGCGATGCTTCCACCACTTCCCTTGGTGCCGTGACAACACCAACCACACTTCATCCCCTGGCAGTGCCACCTTGCCTTGACGTGCCTGCGGTGCTGCATTCTGCAGATGCCACGTGAGCTTTGTAGGAGCTGGTCAAGCCCACGGCTAAAAGGCTGTCAGGGTATTGAGGGAGGGGAACATCTCCCTGCTGGGGAAAGGCTGAGGGAGCTGGGGCTCTGGAGCTGGGAGAGAAGGAGACTGAGGGGGGACCTCAGTTGTGGTTAGAAATACGGAAAGGGCGAGTGTCAGGAGGATGGAGCCAGACTCTGCTCGATGGCCCCAGTGACAGGACAAGGGGTAACGGGTGTGAGTTGGAACACAGGAGGTGCCACTGGAATCTGAGGAGGAACTTGTTTGCAGTGAGGGTGCCAGAGCCTGGCCCAGGCTGCCCAGGAGGGTTGTGGAGTCTCCTTCTCTGGAGACGTTTCAAAGCCACCTGGACGAGTTCCTGTGGGACTTGGTCTGGGTGATCCTGCTGCGGCAATGGGGGGATTGGACTGGAGGAGCTTTCGAGGGCCCTTCCAATCCCTGACATTCTGTGATTCTGTGAATCTCCTGCAGGTCCTCGCTGGTGCCGATGCTGGGTGGCTCTGGAGGTGGCTCAGGGCTGGGTAGCGCTGCGGGGGGCACGTGGCCGGTGCTGTGCCCGAGCCGGCAGTGACGTGCTGTGGGATGTGCTGTGGGATGTGCTCACCCACACTTCTCCCTTTGCAGCTGGGTGCCGACCTCCCCGCGAGCCTTCTCCTCGATGGGACCGGGGCCAAGACAAGCCCGTGGCAAGATGTTCTCGCCGCCACCGCCACGCGGCAGGAGGGGCTTCCCCAGGGAGAACGTAGGTGGTTTGGTGATCTTCCTGCTGCCGTGTAGCTGGGGCTGCTGGTGTGGTAGGGAGAGGAGGAGCTCTGGGGGAGGGCAAGGTTGGGTGCTTGCTGCTCCATTGCTCAGGGTGCTGAGGAGCCAGGAGAGCATTGCCACAGTGTGTGGAGGAATTGGGATTCATTTGGGGCCTTGGATGGGAGAGGGGGGTGGATGAGCTCCTAGCTGCCTGCCCCTGCTCAGCATCCAGCCCATGCAAGGGTGAAGGTGAGGGTCTCATCCAGCTGAGGGAGCTGGGGCCCTTGAGCTTGGAGAAAAGGAGACTGAGGGGGGACCTCAGTCATGTTGATAAATACGCAAAGGGCGAGTGTCGGGAGGATGGAGCCAGACTCTGCTCGATGGCCCCAGGGACAGGACAAGGGGTAACGGGTGTGAGCTGGAACACAGGAGGTGCCACTGGAATCTGAGGAGGAACTTGTTTGCAGTGAGGGTGCCAGAGCCTGGCCCAGGCTGCCCAGGGGGGTTGTGGAGTCTCCTTCTCTGGAGACGTTTCAAAGCCGCCTGGACGAGTTCCTGTGGGACTTGGTCTGGGTGATCCTGCTGCGGCAATGGGGGGATTGGACTGGAGGAGCTTTCGAGGTCCCTTCCAATCCCTAACATTCCGTAATTCTGTGAATCCTCCTTTCATCTCCCTGTGCTCTCTCTGCAGCCCGGTCCGTGGCAGGGACCACCCCCACCCTCTGTGTGGGGCAAGCCACCCTGGGAGCACCAGCCCGGGAGAGGCAGGGGCAGATGGCACCAGGTAAGGAAGCAGCGAGGGGAAACTTCTGGGGTTGCCCAAACCCGGGGCTCGACTGGGAGCAGAAGCAGTTTCTGCCCCCCCGAGGCTGAGGCTTGGGCTGGGAATGGGGAACCGCAGCAAAACCAAAACTCCCCAGCAAGCTGCCATCCTCACCAGCGGCAATTTGCCCTCCCGACTCTGTCCCCAGGACCCCAGACCCTTCCCCGGCCCTGCCAACTACCCTTGGAACAAGGAGGATGGGAGATGGGGACCCTACGACTATCCCCCGCCACACTGTTGGGATGACAGAGAAGACAACCAAGATCCTGAGGACTTCTACGACTGGTACCCGGTGAGGGGATGGAGGGCCAGGGGGTGGCGGCGGCCACAGGACCGAGGGCAGGGAGCGGGTGAGACAAGACACCCCCGGTGACACGGACAAGGCAGGGGCTGTTCACTGCCCTGGTGACAAGGACGGGGCACGAGGACAGGCTTTGCTGTGTGGCGCTGGGAGCAGCATCAGCCCAGCTTCCCTGCTCTGCAGTTGTGGCATCCCCTGTGCTGTTCCGTGTCTGAACTCATCTTCTCCCTCGCAGGAGCCTGGCCACAACTGGTCTGACTTCGAGGAGGAGCAGCACCCACCCTGGCCCCCCACCAGGTGGGTGCCCCGTGCCCAGCTGAGGGGTGATGTGATGGATGCAGCGCTGAAGCTGGTCCTGCTCAGAGTCGGGGGCGTTGCTGCAGAGACCCCTCCCAGCCTAAAAATCCCTTGTCCTGGGGCTGCCTTTGCTCCTGCAGGGATCGGGGCGGCTTCAATGGGGAACGGGGCGGCTTCATGCGCGGCCGCCTGCCCTGGGGCTATCACAACACGGATGGGAGACACTGCCGGCCCTATCGCCCCTGTCACCGGCAGCTGACCACGATCCAGCGTGTCCCGTGTCCCAGGCCTTCCAGAGGTTTGTGTGGAGCCTGTGCCGGCTGCCCGGGGTCCTCACGGTGCTCAGCAGCATCTCCTCGGTGGTCACCTCGGGCAGAGCGAGCGTTGCTCCCGTTGTGTTTCTCGCTCCGCAGGGAAGCAGCCGTCCGTCAGATCCTCTCCTTCTCCGTCTGAGACGAGCCAAGAGGAGGTCAAAGACGAGCCGCAGCATCCTGAGCCTCCCCAGCCACATGTTTCCTGCAAAGATGACGCGCCGGGCGCGGAGGAGACGGCTCAGGCTGTGAGTTTTCACTTCCCTCATCCCAGCTCTCCCATCGCTGAGCTGAGTTTGCACGGTCTGAGCCCTGCGTGGTGCCACCGTGCCCCTAACTCAGGCTGCTTTCCCTCAGGGCCCGCCGGCAGCCAGCGGGAAGGGCCCGGAGTGCCCCAAAACTGCCGAGATCCCTGAGAAGAGCCCGGCTGCCGATTCCCAGGCTGGGACAGAGGCTGCGGAGCCAGAGCAGGCAGGAGGAGCCACGTCGGTAGGAGAGCATCCTTCTCCTGGGGGCAGGCAGGGATGCTCAGATCCCTGGAGGTGCCTGGCTCGGGGGTCTCTTTGGCCAGTGTAACATCTTCCTCCTCCCTCTCACCCAGCCCTTTCGCTCTTCACTTTGCTGCCTCTTTGCCAGGCATGGAAATTTTCTTGACTTTTCTCCTGGGCTGCAAAACCTCGTGGTTTCCTTTGGGTTTTCGCACCCAGTCCATCCCATCCCTAGGTCTGCTCCCTGGACAGACGCGTGTCCCAACCTCACACCGTTGCACGTCCTCAGGTGGAGCTGGGAGCCAAGCAGAAACCTGAGGGCAACCAGAGTCCCTCTGCTTCAGAAACGGAGCCAGACCTGCTCGAGAAGAGCTCTGCTGGCCCAGGGGAGCAGCTGGAGGTATGAGCAGCTCCTCTTCCCACCTCAGAGCAGTGCCTGGAGCTGACAGGAGCTTCCCATCCCCTTTGCAAACCCTTTTTTTTCCCCTCACCATGGACTCAGTAACACATCTGGAATGCTTCGTGCAGGTAGAGCCGTGCAGCCAGAGTGTCCCCAAGGCTGGTGGGACTGGTGGGTCCCCTCCCCACGGCCCGATGACCCCTCCAGAGCCTGCAGAGAGGGTCCCCACTGCAGCCAGCTCCGCTGGAGAGGTGGGTGCTGAGCTCTGCCCGCGCTGCCGGGGACAGCAGCGTCCGCCGAGCGGATCTGGAGAAGCCGAGGGAGAAGCTGCCTGCGATGGGGTGGGTTTCGGCGCAGGGTGGGCAGCTCTGCAGCGTGTCCCTCACCCTGGGTGAGAGCAGCTCTGGCTCCTGCGCAGCCGCTGCCACCTTCCTCCCCCAGCCACCTTCTCTCCCACAGCTTCTCAGGGGTGTTGAGCCACCCAAAAACTCGCAGGTCCCACCAGGAGCTGCCGTGGAGCCCAAGTCACAGCCCAGCCGGGCTTGCTCCGAGATCTGCGCCACGCCAGAGACCTCACCGAGGACCCAGCGCCCTCCTGGGTCCGGTGAGACGCAGCCGGTACGAACTCAGGGTGCCTCCCTCTGCTCACCCCAAGGTGTCCCCAAGTCCCTGCTTGGGGTGGGTGCCCCAAGCTCCGGGGTTCTGCCATAGCCTGGGAGCCGTTCGCAGGATTAACAGGCTGGGGTTGAAGCGGTGTTTTGTCTGGAGGCACAGCCCGTGTCAGCCCTGGTGCTGGCTGTGCCGGAGCCGCCGAGAAACGGGAGGCAGCTGGGAGAAAGGCCAAGAAATAACTCGAGGCTTGAGAGTGTGCTGGAGCGTGAACGACCCTGGGACTCGAGCTTTAATGAGAGCATTGCAGAGCAGCTTAATTACTGCCTAACGGGGGAGAAAAAGCTGCCAGCGGGGCTCTCAGCGGCGGGGCAGCTCTCGCACCCAAGGCCAGGGTGCCAAAGCAGCACCCTGGGGAGCCAAGGTCCCAACAGGTCCCCCCCCAGAGTCCCCAGTCCCTGGCTAGTAGTTGCTTCTGGCAGCCCCGGTTTGGTCCCAGCCTCGCCCAGTCCCTCTCCCTTTCAAAGCGTCTGACTCTTCCTCACCTTTTCCCCCGCCCAGGCTGCAGGCGGCCAGCGCCAGCTCTGCTCCTCGCTCCCGACACCCACCCCGTCCAGCACCGACCTCCGCTCCGCCGCCGTCCTGGCCAGGAAGGAGGAGATCGAGCTGGTGAGTCCTGGTGGCCACCAGCCGAGACACTGGGGGGGCTGGGACCAGCTCCAGGGTGGGGGACTCACCCAAGGACCCTCGGAACTACTATGAGAGACATGAAATTGTCACTTTGGGGTCACTTGGGAGAAACTTCTGGTGACAATGGCAGTAGGGGAAGGTGCTTGTGGGCAAGAAGGGCCGTGCAAGGGTTCAGGTGCTCTCAGGGGTTTTGTGGGCCAGCCCCAGGGGGGAAAATGTCCTTGGAGGGGGTGTTGCACGTTGCTGGTGGGGAGCTTTTGGGGTGCCCCGTGCTGACCCCGAGCCCTGCAGTCGTACCAGCAGTTCAGCCTGACCATCGCGGTGGTGGCCACGATGCTGCTGCAGAAGGAGCCCTCCATGGAGGCGGCGCTGGGGCTGGCGCTGAGGGCCAACCTGCGCCAGGGCCGGATCCATCACCTCCAGGAGCTGGAGGACTTCATCAACAGCTACGACTCGGCCACCCTCAGCCGCTGACGGAGGGGCTGGGGCGAGCGGATGGACGCCCCACTCTTGCCAGCTGGGTCATGCTGGTGCATCAGGGTGCTCATGATGGTGCTGAGCTCTCGCGTCAAGCTGGTATGGACATGCTGACACAGTCCCAGGCTCCTGGAGGAGAAGGAGGAGCTGGGTGCTTAGTTTAGCCCTGCCCAGGGCTGTGCACACAGCAAAAAAGGGGCCGCTGGTTTTACTGGAGGGTGGTGGGAGGGAGCTCCCCTCCACCCCAGCTCCTCGCTCCATTCCTGGTTCACAGGGATGTGCCCTGAAACCCCAGGGACTGCTGTTGGTTTTAAATCTCAAAATAAACCTTTGCCCTGCCATCATTCTGATCCCGCTCTCCTGGGAACCCACCGTGGGGGTCCCCCGGCTGTGGCAGAGGGCAGGGGCCACCCCAGGGGTTAAGGAGCCTCTGGTGACACGGACAACGATCATTGTCACGAGGAGGAACGGGGCAGACGTGCGGGACTTCTCCTGCAGTCAGATTTCAGCCAAACTTTATTGGAGCATCGTCACGAGCCGCAGCAGAGCTGCCTTCCCTCCCTCGCCCAGGTGCCCACCCCACAGTGACAGCAGGACACGGGGCCAGCAGCGATGGAGAGCATCTGGCAGCGGTGCTGATCCGAGGAGGAGGTGGAGGTGTCGCAGGGAGCCAGCACCCCTCGTGTCCCCATGGTCCCCAGCAGCAGCCCCCACGCAGGCAGCTGCCCTTGTCCTAAGCTCCCGGCCGCTCTCTGGCTGCTTTCTGGCTGAACGGGGAGCTCTGGTGTGAGCTGCTTCTCTCGGCTCCCTACCTGCTTTACCTGTTTCTAATTGCGGGAGAGGCCGGCCGGAATTGCAGGCTGTGCTTTGCCAGCAGCTGCCGGGGTGGGGAGGGGGAAGGATCCCAGCGGCTTCTCCCCCACCACCAGCCTTGGGCTGCGTCCAAAACGCTCTCGGAATGCGTTGAGCCCACGGCAGGGGCTGGCAGGATGGCGGTGCCAGGCGAGGACGTCCCTGTCCCCACTGCTAGGACACGCTGCAGTGCTTGCTGCTGCCCCGCGCCTTCGCCGTCCTGCCCCCGGCCCTCCCCGGGGGCTCCCTGCCCAGGGAATTCATCCCGGGCTTGGGGATGGGCTTCCCGAAGAAGAAACCCTCTTCTTCCGAGTCTGAGTCCGAAGATGAAGAGCAGGTGGGACACCAGGAGTCGTCCTCCTCCGTGATGTCCTGCGGGTCGATGTCCTCCCGCCCTGAGCTGCGTTGGGCAGGGGATGTGCCCCCCTGGCAGCGTGGGCTTCCAGTGCCTGCTGCTGTTCGGGGGTCGGGGCTCCCCGAAACCGGGTGGCCCAAAGCTCCGGGCTCGCTGGGCCCCTCTGCGCTGGGCTGGGGGCCAGAGGCCGGTGGTCCCAGGATCCCTGTGTGCCCAGCATCCCTGCTCCGCTCCGGCACAGCTGCTCCGTGGTCCTCCAAGCTCCGGAACGCAGGGTGCACAGCAGCCTGAGCCAAAAGAGCCTCTGGAAGAAGCAAAGCGAGGCTGGGTGAGGAAGGGGAAGGCTGACCCTGGAAAGCACCCAGGGGCTGAGCAGAGCCCGGCTTTGCTGCCACCAGAGAATCATGGGCTGGGTTGGGTGGGGAGGGATCTTCAAAGCTCATCTGGTCCAACCCTGTCCCTACAGGGAGCAGGGCCATCTGCAACTAGAGCAGGTTGCTCAGAGCCCCCAACAACCTCCCCTGCAATGGGGACAGGGATGGGGCAGCCACCACCTCTCGGGGCAACCTGGGCCAGGCTCTCCCCACCCTCAGCACCAACAATTTCTCCCTTCTCTCCACTCTCAATCTCCCTCTGGCAGTTCCAACCCATCCCCCCTTGTCCTGTCCCACCAGGCCCTGCTCCAAAGTCTGTCCCCATCTTTCTGCCAGGCCCCTTGAAGCCCTGCAAGGCCCCCAGAAGGTCTGCGCGGAGCCTTCTCTTCTCCAGGCTGAACCCCCCCAGCTCTCCCAGCCTGGCCTCCCAGCAGAGGGGTTCCAGCCCTCCCAGCATTGCTGGGGCCTCCTCTGGCCCCGCTCCACCAGGTCCCTGTCTCTGCTGGGCTGAGGCCTCCCGAGCTGGGCCCAGAGCAGGGCAGAGCAGCAGGATCCCCTCCCAATCCTCTCCCAGCACCCAGCAGAGCAGGAGGATTCCTACCATCCCCTTCCACCCGCTGCCTGCAGCCCCCGGCCGCCGAGCTGCCGCCAGTCCCCGGTGTGGTCCTGCCAGTGGGTCCAGCTCTGGAGAGAGGTGTCGAGTCAGGGGACGGAGCCGAGGCAAAGGCCGAGTCAGAGGAGTCGGAGGAGGCGGTGGAGGAGGCGTCGCGCCCCAGGCTGCAGGTGTCGGAGCAGAAGAGGCGGCCGCGGCGCGAGGTGAGGGGCTGCCCCCGCAGCGGCTTTCGGCAGAGGCTGCAGCAGAAGCAGGAGGCTCGGGCGTGCCAGTGGAGCCCTTGGTGGGTGGCCTCCTCGCTGTCGGCACCTGAGGGGCAACCGGGAGTGAGGGGGAGGCTCTTCCCACGGCCGCCTGCCAAAGCCGGGCGCCGCGGGGCTCTGGCTCCGCAGCCCTCCCAGCCCACGTCCCGTCTGCCCGGGGTAAGGGGGAGACGGGGGCCTCGTACCGATGGGGTCCCCGCAGGCTTGGCACGGCTCGGCGAAGAGGCTCTCGAAGCAGCCGCGGCAGCAGGGCCGCCCGCTCTTCATCACGTAGCGCTGCCCGCGCAAGGGCGCGTCGCACTCCAGGCAGCAGAAGTGCTCCAGGTGCCAGCGCCGCCCCTCCGCTTCGATGCACTCCTCCATGAAGATCAGCTGGGAGAGAGGAGGGGGGGAAAAAACCACCCCATCCTCTGAGCAGCCAGCTCAAAAACCCGCGGCCCCGAGGATGCTTCGCTGCGCCGAGGAGCGAGGAGGAGCCCCCTGTGCCATGGGGTTCCCGGCAAGGCTCGGGAAGGAACCTTCCTCCTGCCCGCCGGCCGTTCTTGCTGCATTTGCAGCCTCCCCAAAGCCAAGCGCGGGAGCTTTGAACAGCAAAAGGGAGGTAACAGCGTCTCCCCTGCCCAGCACCCACCTGGTCGCAGGAGGCACAGCGGGGTCGGAAGAGCTCGGCATGGTGCCGGCCGCAGTAGATCCTCCCGTCCTGCTGGAAGTAGATGAGATCCACCAGCGGCTGGTGGCAGAAGTGGCAGGAGAAGCAAGACGGGTGCCAGAACTGGTCCCCGAGCCGAGCCGCCGAAACCCCCGGGTCCCCTTTGTTCAGCCTCCTGCCGCACTGCAAGACAGACAGACAGACGGATGGATGGACAGACAGACAGATGCGGCGTTCGGGGACAGGCAGTTTTCTGGGGACGGGGTCTCTGGTTGGGTGGGCGAGCACCTCACCTTCTTGCAGGGACAACCATGGCAGGGTCCCGGCACGGGACACGCCAACCCCTGGCCCAGGGCCTCCCGTCTCCGTCGGGCGCTGAAGGCTCGGAGCTGCCTCTTCTCCTCCTCGGCGAGGCCGGGGCAGTACCGCTCCTGCTCGGGGAGATGGAGGTGAAGGGGCTGCAGGGCGGGTGAAGCCCAGGGTGGGCAGCAGCACCCACCAAATCCACGTCTTACATCGCAGTCCTGAGGAGGCAGCTGCTGCAGGAGGGCTCTGGCGCGGAGCCGGGTCCTGTCGGTGGGCGACGCGGGCTGCGCAGAACGGGTGCCGAAGCTCAGCGGGACCTTGGGGTGTCGTGTGAGAGACAGAAACACCAGCGGAGTTTTAGAGGCGGTTAAGCCGAGTTGCTCGAAGGTGCTAAAAACGTGTCTCGTGTGGGGCTGGGGGAGGCTTTGCTGCAGGTACCACCCGGGGATGGCACCCGCAGGGAGCAAAGGGAGCCCTGGGAGAGCCGGGGGTGCTGCTCACCTCGGGGGGCGCGGGGTCCGCGGGGGGCTCCGGGTACTCCTCCAGGGCACAGCCCGAGTCGCTGTCGGACGAGGGCGGCGGGAGGCCGGTGGCGGTGCCGCAAGGGGGAGGCTCGTCTCGCTGGGGCCATGTGGGGCTCGGCAGGGACATGAGCTGGGGAGAGAGGATCAGAGCCGGTGAGACCCTCCGGGAGCCAGGGTTCATCCCCGGGACACGTATCAGCTTGCTCGGCGCGGACTCGTCTCCACGTGGCAGCAGGACAAGCAGCCCCTTGTCCTAGGGAAGGACCCTGGGGCAGATGCAGCTGGGACGATGCTCAGCACCACCACAACCTCCAGACCCTTGGCTGAAACGCTGCACGAGTCCAAGCCCCCCCACAAGGGCTTTTAGGGGCTGCTCCTTTCTCTGCAGGGGTTATAAACAACCCCACACAGGTGCTCAGCAGGGCTGGGGCTTTACCAGGAGGTGCTGGTGGGATGGTAACGGGTTGAAGCCGGGCAGGGAAGACCCCGGGTATCTGTGCTCAAGCTGGAACAAGTTTTGGGAAAGAGCATCCACCATTTGCTCACCCCCAGAGGGAGATTTTGCCCGGATGCCACCAGTCCTCTGCTGGCACGGCTAATCCCTGGTCTGGTGGCCTGTCCCCAAGCGGGGATGTGGGAGGAGACCGAGGTGTAGCCCAATTCCATGGAAAATAATTTATTCCCCTCGGGCTGCTATTGTTCTGCCCCGAGCGGCTGTTCCTGCCCGGGCGGCCGGCTCACCCAGCCGCCACCACCTCGCCTGGCTAATGGTTATGCAGTGGAAACCCGGCCGGTCCCGTCCCATCCCCTCCTCCCCACGCGGCGCTTTTCACCGCTGGCTTCCTTCCTGGCTTGGCTTTCCAAAACAAAGGGCGAGATGGCAACGCGGTGGCTCCCGGGGCTCCCTGGACGCTGGCCCAGAGCCTGACGCCCTCTGCCCGAGCTTCCTGCCCTGGCTGGGGGTGGGATGGATGGTGCTGAGCCTCTGCTCCGAGGGCAAGTCCCGTGGTGTGCCCCCTGGATCGATCGAGTGCTCAGGAAGGTGTTCAAGGCCAGACTGGATGCCACACTTAGTGGCAGGGTTCAGCTGAGTGGTGGTGGTAGGTCATAGGTTGGACTCGATGATCTCAGAGGGCTTTTCCAGCCTTAATGATTCTCTGATTCTATTCTATTCTGTAGATCACGCGGCTCGGCGCGGGCTCAGGGGGAGGGTTGAGGGGTGGTAGCCCCCCCAGCCCACACACCTCGGTCCTCCTCCATCACTGGCACCACGAGGACCAGTTCACCCCTCCGCACTGGTCCGTCGGCAGGGCTGGTTTGTCCCCCTTGCTCGTGCTGTCAGGGCCATCCCGCCCGGCATCAGCACCCCCAGTGCTCCCACTCGTCAGCCTCGACACCCCCAGCTCAGCCCCTGCTCCCTCCCTTCCCACGCAGCATCTCGGGGGGCTGGGATGTTGCACCCAAAGGTGGAGCGGGTGGGATCAGCCCCGGGCAGCTCAGGCCTGGCTGCCCCGCAGCTGGGTCAATGATTAACGCTGCAGATCGGCTAATCAGAGGGGGGCAAAATAAAAGGGCTGCTCTCTTTTCCTTGGGGTTTGGGCTCTGCCAGCCTTGAGCTTTAGCCCAGAAGCGCTGCAGAGCTGGTTGCACGGTGCCGTTCAAAGCTCTGGAGGGGCTGGGGATGAAACTCTGACTCAGCTCGGTATCTGCAGCCCACAGAGAGCCCAGGCTCTGGTGCTGTGGGGAAGGACCCCGGTACCACTGCTGGTGTGGGGCCAGTAACCAGCCTTGGCTCTCCGCGTGTCCCCGAGGATGCCGAAGGGGGATCTCCGTGGGCTCAGTGACCGGTCCCAGCTCCGCTGCCGCCTTGTTTAGGTAACTCATGGCTCTGCTTTTCCCTCCCCAGGGGAGGCGGGTGGCAGCCCCAGCTGGGCTTGGCTCACCTCGTTAAGCCTCCGAGCTGCATTTGTCTAATCTGTTGGGGCTTTGCTCTAATGAGGCCCCTCCGAGGCTCCTCCGTGGTCTCGGCAGAGCTGGTGGTACCTGCGTGACCCCTGCCCAGCACAGGGCACCTCATGCCAGGGCCATCAGAGGGGTGATGCTGGGGGAGAGCGGAGGGAGCAGGGCTCCTCTAAATCCACGGGGCTGTGCTGAGAGCCCAGCCCAGCCCAGTTTGATGTGATTATGCCGGCTGGCAGCCGTCTGGGCTGGAGACAAGTCCCTGTAATTAGCCCCAGACGGTGACAGAGGTATGTGCCTCCCATGCTAAGGAGCCAGGCAGCCCCAACAGGTCCAGCTCCTCTGCTCCCCAGCCCTGTCCCCTCTTCCCTCGCCGCCTCCAGCCTCTCCTACTCTTGCTCTTCCCCGCTGGCCTGCAAAAAGGAGGCAGGGATGCTCCCTGCCCTGCAAAACAGGGGCGGAAGAGCCTGGACCAGGCATCAGGAGGAGGTGGCAGGAGCAGACCCAGGAGGGACGCGCCAGGGCCCAGCGGGGCAGGCCGAGTGCCACCGGCTGGCACTTGCCTTTGCTTTAAAAGCCTCTCGCCCTGCCTGAGGCAGCTCCTCCAGCCTGGGACTGCTCAGCTCCCTTGCGCTGGGCACCCTTCCCGGGCTGCTCGCAGCCTGCCGGTGTTCACACAGCATCAACCACCCAGCCGGGCTCCGCTCCTGGTGCTGCCATCGCCCCGTGGCCCTGCAGGATTCCCTGCTCCTGCTCCGAGCAGTCGCCGCAGCCCCTTGGCGAAGCAGCCGCAGCTCCCTGGGTGCAGGAGGCGAAAATTCATGGGAATATTCACCTCCTTTAGCTTCCCTGGGAGCAGCCCCCGTCCCCAGCTGGCCGGGGGAGCGCGTGCGGGGCTCCCAGCCCTCTCCTGCCAAGGTCACACATTAACTTGCAGTGCAGCCACCCTGGTCCATTCGCATTCAGCACAAGGCCCCCCGTTCCCAGGGGCTGATCTTGCAGCTCTGCCAGGGCCTTGGCTTTGCTAAAAGCCACCCCTTCTGCCTCCAAAGCCCCACTTCAGCCCCCTCTAGCCTGGGGTTTGTTGGGGGGTTTTTTTTCAGAAGCGCCGAACGCTCCCCAGCTCCACGAGCCTTCAGGAAAGCACGAGGAGCTCCCCATCCCTAAAAAAGCCCGAGCTTCCCCCTTTCAAGCACCCTAAAAAAGAAAAAATAAGTGCTGGCAAAGGCCGTCGCTCTGTGTTCACCACCTCACCCACAGGATAACCTGTTTTCGCTCGAGCTCCTGTCAACACAGCTGCGATGGAGGCGCTGGGAGGGGGGGGAAAGATGCAGAGCAATAAAGATGCATCTTTTCAGAGGCGAGATAAGCCGAGAGGGCTGGCAAGGGGAGCCGGAGCTGCGAGTCCCGCAACGCAGCCCAAGCCAGGCTGCCCGAGCTGGAACCCATCTCACGAAGGAGCCCGCGCTGGCGTTCGGACCTGGCACGGCACGAGGTGGAGCAAGGCTTGGGTGCCGCCGGCCGGGCTCAGCAGGGTGGAGGGGCAGGGTTGGCACAGCCCCCCAGGTGATGGTGGGGAGCTCAGCATCCTGCTCTGCCACCCAGAACCGTGTCGCCGGAGGGGCCCCGTGGCCCGTTCGCTTACCGAGGGGTTTTTCTCAGTGTGTTTTCCCCCGTTCCCAGAGCACAGGCAGCTGCCCCGGCTTGGCACGGAGCAGTGACCCATCAACCCGCCGTAACTCAGCCGTGGGTACGACCCGAGACTTGCCACCCCACCTCTCCCCCACGGCCACCGAATCCCATCCCCAGGGCACGTCGCTGTGTGCTGGGAGCCCAATAACCCTCCGGTGAAAAGCTCAACTAAACATCCAAAACATCCCGTTCCTGCTGCATCCCAGGTAGAGGAGGGATGGAGGAAACAACAGCTCCTTCCTGGAGACCCTCCTCACTTGAGGGAGCCGGGCAGCCCTGCCCATGCCCATTTCATAGAATCATAGAATCACAGAATAATAAAGGCTGGAAAAGCCCTCTCAGATCATCGAGTCCAGCCTAGGCCCTCCCACCACCACTCAGCTAAACCCTGCCACTAAGTGTGGCATCCAGTCTGGCCTTAAACACCTCCAGGGACGGTGACTCCACCACCTCCCTGGGCAGCCCATGTCCATTCTCATTCCCATGTCCATTCCCATGCCCATGCCCTGCCTGCGCCGGGACGCAGCGATGCCCACACAGCTCGGGGTGCCAGAGCCTGGCACGGCGGCGCACGCCCCATCTCCGCACGCCCCATCTCCGTCTCCCTCAAAATCAACACCTCTGGGGCAGCAAGACCACCCTCCTCCTCCTTCATTCTCCCAGACAAACCCAGCCACAAAATCCCTCCCTTCTCCCCTTTTTCCCCCCTTAATAATTAATTCCCAGGCGGGGGCTCCCCGCTGCCTCCTCCTTTTGCCTTCCAAACACTTTTTTCCTCCTTAGCTCAATACAAAACCCCGAGAATCAACCCCCGAACCCCCTTTTTTCCAGCCTCACGTACCTGCCCTTTCCCAGGCTGGGGCTCTCCAGGCTCCGGTGGCGGCTCCAGCCCCGCTCCCAGCTCCGGGGCTGCTCGGGAGGAGCTGAGGGAATGGAGCCTGAGCTGGGAAAACTCACCAAAGCGAAAGGAAAACATCCAAGCTCAGGCAAGGAAATGCTTTTTTTTTTTTCCTTCCCCCCCTCTCTTTTTTTTCCCTCCCTCTCTTTTATATATATATATATATTATTTTTTTTAATCTGCCTGCCCAGGAAGCTGCCTGTGTGTCAGCCAGGGTCCTAATTACAGGCTTTTTAGCCTAAATCTACCGAGGCAGCCAATGGCAGGGAACCCCAGCAGCAGGCAGGGAGGGAGGGGAAGAGCAAAGGCTGGTGGAAAAAAAAGGGGGGGAGGAGGGTTGGACATTAACCCTACAGGGGAAAAAGAAAGCTCTCCGTGACATTTGGGTTGCTCCCTCACCTCTCATTTTCCGGGCGTCCGCGCCCTTCCCTCCGTCATCCGCGGCTTCGGTTCACCCCGGGTTGGCGTTGGGATGATTGTTTTCCTTCTTTCTTTATTTAATTTATTTTTTTTTTATTTATTTAATTTTTTTTCACGCTCGCCCTACGCGGTGATTTTCATTTTCCTGGCGTGATCAAGGGCGCCCGAGAGCCGAAGCTTCATGAAAGAGGGGAAGAAGTGTCATTATGCCCCAACTGAGGAGGTGGAGAGAAGGGCTTGGGGCTGGCTGGGCTCTCCAAAAGGAGGGAGTTAAAGCCGAGGGGCGAGCCGGGGCGCCCCAGGTTTTTTCTGCACGCCCAGAACACCCGGCCAGGCTCCTCTAAAAGCCGGCGAGGCTGCGGCGATTGCGCTCGGGTGGAATCCATCAGGCTCCCCCAAAAACCCTCACCCCAAAACCCGCCTGGACGAGTTCCTGGGGGACTTGGTCTGGGTGATCCCGCTGCGGCAATGGGGGGATTGGACTGGAGGAGCTTTCGAGGGCCCTTCCAATCCCTAAATTCTGTGATTCTCTGAAACTCCCACACCTGCAGGGTCTGGAGCTGATCATTGCCACCTCCTGCATGGTGCCACCTCGCTGCCCAGGAGCTACGGGTGGCTTTGGGGGCTCTGCTGGGAGCCCCGAGGGGGGCAGGCGGCTCGTACATTTATGGGACCAGGGTCAGGGCTGCAAATTAAACCTGTAGCGATGGTAATTTGGCAGAGGAGGTGGCCGGGCTGTGCTGGCACCGCCGGGAGAGGCCACGCAGGGCGGTGGTGGTGTCGGTGAGCTGGTTGTTGCTTTGCTCACAGATTCACAGATTGTCAGGNGGGTTTGTGCCCTCTGTGAAATCCTCTGGGCAGGGAAAGCAGCAGGAGGAAGAGGAGCAGGAGCAGGGGACCATCTCCCCAGGCTGCCCTCTCCTCTTTGGGGCAGTGGAACCAGTGCCGTGGTTCCCCAGGGATCCTTTAAAGGTCCCAGATCCACACCAGTGAAGTTTGGCTCCAGGGGGAGGTTGGTCTCTGCAGCTTTATCTCCACCCGTTCGTCTCTCTGGACTTTGTCCTGCTGGGGTGGTGCTGATGGGCCCCCCTTGTCCTCCCCAGCCCCGAGTGCCTGCGCTCCCCCCGTTCCACCATCCCTTGGCACGGCGGAAAGATCCACGGGCAAAGTCCTCCTGGGTAGACCAGCCGGGCAGAGAGACTCAGACAGGTCACTCAGGGCTTCGCGATTCGCAGGTTCACAGATTGTTGGGCACCTCTGCAGCGCGTGAACTTCTCGTGGGCTTCTTAACTAAATGTTCTTCGTCCCAGTGTGTCTCTTGGCTCTGGGTGATGGTGTGTTGTGGCTCGAGTTGGTGGTAGGGCTCTGTTAACAGCGTGAAGATACTCCCAGATCAGTGTAATTGATCTGCTGCTGTGATACGCTCTAAATAACTTGCCGAGCTATTTATTCTACTGATGGAACTCCTGGGTACGTGTCCTGTGTTTAATTACAAACCCCTCTACTCATGGAGTACACAGAATCACAGAATGTTTGGGGGTGGAAGGGAGCTCGAAAGCTCCTCCAGTCCAATCCCCCCATTGCCGCAGCAGGATCACCCAGACCAAGTCCCACAGGAACTCGTCCAGGCGGCTTTGAAACGTCTCCAGAGAAGGAGACTCCACAACCCCCCTGGACAGCCTGGGCCAGGCTCTGGCACCCTCACTGCAAACAAGTTCCTCCTCACATTCCAGTGGAACAACCCCCAGCCCCCCTCCTGCCCAGGATCCCCCCAATGCCCCTCACTGATCCCCTCATAACATCCCCCTACCCCAGAC
>WEIS01091654.1:0-17626 GCA_013389965.1 Todus mexicanus
TCTTGTATTTCCTTTGCTCATGAATTGTCCTAAGTTTTAGAAGAAAAGAAGCTCGTACTTGTTCAGGATTACCAAAGCGTAACAGTGGTGAGCACACCCAAAAGCTGCCATGCTCCTGAGCCAGCAGGCTGGCACGCCAGGCCAGCACAGGGCGTTCAAGCATTAAAGGTGGCTTTGATGAGATGTGCCCTTCAATCCATGACAGGTCGGTTCTGACACTACTGGATGACTCTCACTAAGCGCAGTCATCAGCATTTGCTTAAAAACTTCCCATTTACCCAAATATCCATTCAAACAAGCTTAATGGTTGGAAACGAACACGAAGGGGACTTGTGACAACCAGAGCGAATCCATTTACGAGTCTGACACACGCACAGAAAGCACTTTGCAGTCACATGGAAGCCTGGCTTTAGTCTCCCTGTTGGAGCAGTTTCCAGGTCATAACATCTGCAGATGTTTGGAGGTCTGTGCTTTGTCCTTGGCCTAATTTGGAGAAACTTACTATGTTTCGCTTCTGCTCTGACTGCAGATTTCAGAGCAAACCATAAGGCTGAGCTTGATTTTGAAGTCACTACTAAATTTTAGTCCTCTGGATCCATGACTGACTTGTACATCTTCCTGGTATCCTGTAAGCTGCTCTCCTTCTCAAAGCGTCCTCCTGTTGTCTCCCTTCTCCTTAGAAATTTCACTTTGCCAAGCATGACTTGGTCCTCCTGAACATGACACAATAATTGACTTTCTCATGTATTTTCTGTGACAGATACGTGACTTTTCCCCCTGTATTTTACTGTTGTATACAACAGCTTTCCCTCTCAATAGTCCCCCCTCCTTTGCACAGCTGCTTAATGAATTCAAAGTGTGACATTTTGTTTTCCACAGCGAGGTATAAGAGAAGCTGTAAACCATCACTGTGAGATGAACTAGAAAACACAGAAGGCAGCAAGTCCTTCCCACCAGTCAGCCGCAGCTCTCTCACCAGCACCCACTATACCCTGCACGACTCAGCTTGTGCTCAACTCAGCAACAAACTCCGCTAGACAAATTAATATGCCAACTTTAGGAAGTATACACGAGCTTCTATATGCAACACAGTTTCACAAGCCCCAATGAGATTCTCTTCTCATTTCTGATACTCGATGCGTTTCCCTACCTGGACACTCAAGATGCTTTGCTCAAACAACAGTTTGAGGATTCAAGCGGATTTAAAACCTCGAAAGACTTCTTCCCAGAGCACTGCGCAAATCCCTCTGATGTCGCCCACACGGGAGGCTACAAATTGGCACCAGCAGTTGTCAACATTTTGTTTTGATCTTTTGGCAAACAAATCCACCCTCTGAAATGCTGGCAGGATGCAGAGATAAAAAGCAGTAACCAATAAAGACCAAAGAAGTTTGAAGGGTTTATTTTTACCAAGTAATCAATATCTTCTGGCAGTCTTCCTCCAGCTCTAATAATAGCGGTGAGGACAGTAACCCTTGGCAGGTTTTGCGCGCTGCTCTACAGACACTATCTAATTAACCATCACGAGCCACTTCTGGAAAAAAAAAAATGATCTGAGGTTCTTGTATAGCAAGAGAGAGACAGAGAGAAGATGAGTGTTGGGAAGGGACACGGACAGACAAACAAGGTTAGAGTTTAGGAGCTCCAGCTCCTGCGCACCCAATTTACTCACCACGCCGGCCCTCGGGGGTCAGCTACAGGAACTGGTGCGTTGTTCACACACTATACGCCAGCATTTGCAATCTGTGCTTAGCACAAGCTTTGCTTTCACTTTGCTGGGTGATAAAGCATTAGGACAACTGTCCGAGCCAACTCATTAATAAATCAAATGACAATAAAGCAGTTGAAAGGAGATGAATTATTGAACTCAAAGCAATTTAGTGCTCAGAGACAAAACTAAAACTCTACAAGCCGGCAGCTACTGAACACGGAGCCTGATTTCCCTCGAACAGCTTTACTGACACACTGTGAACTGCCAGTCTGGTGGAGACCCTGAAGAGAAACATCATCTCATCTTCATTGAAACACAGCAAGCAATGCCAGCAATCTTCTCAAGGAATGTAATGACTCTAGATACTTTCGTACAGTCGTTTCCTCATCTTCACTCCACTGGAGCCAGGAGATAGACCCATCCCTGAAGCACGAAGCAGTGGACCATGCNTCATGCAGTCATTTGTCCCACAGCGACAGCGTGTTTCATACTGATACATTTTATACTGATGATTTTATCTTTGAAGATGAACAGGTTCCTAATACACACCTCGAATAACGACTTCACTGACAAGATGAAAGTCACTGCAGACATTTTAGTGAGAGCTAATTATTTACCACAGCTTTGGATTACTTGCACTTCACACCCCAGACTCCTGACTCTGGGAAAGGCCTGGAGCTCTCTGAGGTCCACAGCCTCCAGGAGACCTTGCAGGATTCCCACCACGGTGAGCGAGGAGGGCTCAATCTGCCGCAGCCCCCAAGCCCTGCAGGAAGGGGCGCGCTAGCTGCCTGCACACAAAGCCACATCCCCAGCCTCCCACCGCTTGTGGTTAAAGGCCAGGCCTAAAGACGTTTAACCTCTTGACAACAGAGAGGCTGGATTGGTAGGGACTGGCTCATGAAGCACTCTGCAAAGCTCAGGGGGCTCTTTAGGGGTCTGAATACCTTTGCAAATCCAGCCCTTGCTCTAAGCACATAACCCAGGAGCAGCAGTTTCCCACTCTGCAGAGTAGCGATAACCTTTTCAACAGAGCTGCCTCTGGAATCAAGACTTGTCTCCTCTTTTTCCCTCCTCCCTAACTTCTGCATCTTTGAACTACGCTGGACAGAGAGGCCAGGTTTCGGAGCTAGCACATTCCCAAAGACTGATGAAAACAAGCACACATAGATAGAAGTGAGATTTGAATTAGTGCCCCCACCACAGGCAATGCCCGTTACAGTTCAGCCTCTTCTCTGCCACAAGAAGCAAGCGAGAGGCAGGTGACCGGTTGAGGAATGCACCAGCTATACCCAGATTGCAGCCTGCACATCCAAACAGGCCACAGATGATGACAAGAGCCGGCAGAGCCCCAGAGGGGGAGTTCAGGAAGGAGAGGTGTCATTAGTTCAACTATGTCTGCAACAGTGCTTGAAAGGTGGAGAGGAGCGTCAACTGAAATGCAGACTTCAAAAAATGAGTCAAAACCAGTTCAGAGTCCTAAATCTGTTCCCTTCCCACTCACACACTATTCCGGTTTCTGTGATTTAACAGACACATTCACCTATTTGAAAAGGTTTTTCTCTTTTCTCCCAACACAGCACAAAGCCCAGAGAAACTGGGAGGAAATTTCTCACCTGCAAATTTTCCACCGGGAAAGAGAAGTGGAGTGAGTGGGACTCCAGACGGTTTTGATACTCTGACCAGTAGCCAGGTTCAGAAGAGTAATAAATTCTCTCACAGCATGTCAGTGGCAGACCTGGTATTTTGATACTGATCATTAATATTGAAGATGGAAGATGAATCTCAGGCCACCAAGTCAACCAGAAAAGCACCTCGAGGAATGCTCATCTTGACCTAAGCCAAGTCAAAGAAACAGGTCTAAACCCAGAGTCAGCATATGTGTGAGATAAATCCACTTCTGGAGTCTTCCAAACAAACTATTTTCCATTACTTAGGGGCAGCTATTACAGAGTCACAATATTTAGTCAACCTTTTACTTCTGCAGTCATTAATCATCCACCATTTAACTACTGGTTTGTCATTTACTCTCCTAATCCTTTTCAAATCCTTCTGCTAATTTTCACATCTTTTTTCAATCCCTTTCTCTGTCTCTTGCTAATTACACTCCTTCACTGTCATAGGCTCTTTCAACCCAGACACGAGGAGCCAGAGGTGGTTTGATCACTCACTGCGATATGCGCCCAACGAATTGTTTATTATTGCAACATTTTAAATATCAGCAGTTACTGGGAGATGATTATCTGCTTAATTATCTGGACAGCTACTTGTAACTCTAGGGGAGGAAGGGTCAATGACTCTTTGGTGGTGTACTTGAAAACAATGGCTGGCTAGCCTTCTTAAAAACAACAACGAGAAGGCAGAAAAATTGCCTGGGATTTCCATGTTCTCAGCATAAGGAATCCTGCTCCCTGGCCAGACAGTGCTGTTTTCAAAGGACCGTTGTTTGCAATTTTGCTGCGTCCTGAGATAATCGTTCTTGCTGGTCTCAGGAGGCTCTGTCGCCAGAAGTCAGCACACGAGGCCAGCCTAAGAGTCGCAGATCAGCAAAAGCAACACCACGTGCAAATGGCAGACACCAAACCGGTGATTGATGAATGAGACAGAGCAGGCATCACCTGAAAGCTTAGAACACCACTGAATTATTCATGGTCAAAAGAAAAGAAGAGGAACTGTGATGTATATAGAAGAACCAAGGGAAGAAGAGGGAAGTGGATGACTGGCTGCTACGAGGAGCGATGGACCAGCTCTTGGAGGTACCCGGCACATAAGAAATCTCAGCCCAAATGTACACGTCCACAGATTTACTCACAGTGACAGGTCTGCCTACACAACCTGACATCAAGCCCGCACCATCCTGAACACATCCTCTCTCCAATCCCATTTTTCATTTCACTTCTACAACATCCTGACCTATCAGGCCAGCGATGGAAACCTTAAAACCACACATGCCTAACGCAGAGATGTCTTTACTAAAAGCCTGGAAGAGCAACCGACTCATTCACCCCAGAGGACAGCTAACAGAGGCTGCTGAGGACCAATTATATGCCACCATCATTAGCTACTAATTCAGTATCTTCAAAGAAAATGGTAGGAGGCAATGAACACTTCCACCGCCTCCGCACCAGTCTCCTCGGAGGTGGCTTGAAGCTTACCCTGAGGAAAGCGTGCACAGCTCAAAGGGGAGCTGAACTCCATGTGCTCAGGGCAGCTCAGAGAGGCACAGTCTAGGCAGGGTTTGTCACAACACTTCCCATTGTAGGCAAAACATTCAACTAAAACAAGCAAAGGACCAAACACCTCCCAAAACAACATCAGCACGAGGCAGGAATCGGTTGGATGGCTTCCACCAGCCGAGACAAACGCTGTGGACACGGTAACTCCCAAATACACACGTCTGTAGCTTCATTAGATCAGCAGCTCCTAATTAATTTAGAGTCCTCAAACACCTTTTGCTATCAGCAAGACATACCGAAAGTGACGAAGAGGCCTCATTATGCACAACACCCGCAAGAACTTGCTGTAAACACATTTGGCAGCCCAGGGAGGTTCCTTTATGGCATAATCCATTTTTACACACACCTAATATTTTCAGGTTTTCAACCGATTGTCAGCGTGTTTGTAGAGGCTGTTAATGAATCTCATTGCTAAAAGCAGTTACAATTCTGTAGCTATTAATACAACGTGACATCAGTTATGCCAGCTTCCGAGTGAATCAGTGTTGCAAACTTGTAGGTGTTCGATAGCTGGTTGTCAAGTGGAAATAGAACATTGTTAAATATAATCCAAGTCTGTCCTAGTTTCGCAGCTCTTCTCCCCTCTCCGCACTGCCGTCTTAGTGGACTGAACACCTGCGGCTCCGGAGAGATAAGCACAGGGATACCAAGAGGGAAAACAGGCCAGCTATTAGACCACTTAAATCAGTAAGTTTTAAATTGTTCACTTTTGGCTGCAATTTCCTCTCAAATCTGATGACTATAAGAGCTTAAAAGAGTAGGTCACTAAATCTTTCACAATGTCTAAACCTCGTAAGATGTACTCATATCAAGATGTTACGCTTTTTTTTTTTTCCTCTTTACAAACTGAAATAACAGGCTGAGAATCTTTTCTCAAGTATTAGTTTAGCCTTAGAGCAGGAAAAATCCAGCTCCCAAACCATTCACTGACTTATCAGAGGCCAAACGCTGCTGTAATCTGCATTACGGACACTTGCACAACACTTTTGTATCAGTCAGCTTGTACATAAAAGCACATTCTGAAAACTGACAGAAGCCTTGAGAATAATAAATTAGTATTTTGACCAGTGAAACATTTTCAGGCCATCATACTGTCACGGTTTCAGGATTCACTTCCTCCCCCGCCCCCCGAAACATTTTTCCTGCACCTGTACAGGTGATCTTTGGCCACCCAGTCTTAGGGCTCTAGAGGAAAAGTATTTTAGGAAGTCAACAGTTTTCTAGATTTCAGGAAATTAAACAAAAAAAATTATGGCCTGAAATAGGACTTCCTGATGTTCACAGTCAATCTGTCCCCCAAGCTTGCTGTCTGTCTGCAACAGATGGCTGCAGTGAACAGACTGTGAAAACAGAGAGTCAAATTCACCAACCGAAATGGACTCAGGATAATTTGCCTGGTATTATTCCTGGAGCAGGAAGCCAAATTTTGCCTCAACCGTCCATGCAATATTTCACAGAGCTCTCTAGTAGGTAAGCCAGGCTGTACTGAGACAGAAATAGAAAAAACATTGAAATAGGGCCGACACAATGCCAGGTTTAGAGGCATTTGGCTTGGGCTGGGTGTTTGGAAAAGCTGAGTTTAGGATGTAGCAGCCGCCTCCTGTCCCGGAGCAGTGAGAGAATTTCTGCAGAGACAGAGCAGACAGGTCACAGGAACAGACCTACTCCTGTTACCAGGCAGAAGGTAGGAGGAATTACGGGGAAATGGAGGAAAAACAGGTTTATAGAAAGATAACTTGGGACAAACACATGACTCAAAGCTGAGCCCTGGGCAAAACGGGAGAGCTGAGAATTACTGTTGTGAAGCAGCCCAGAAATGGGTCCTGTGGAACAGATACAAGTGAAAGTCAAGTTCTGCTTCTTCCCCTAGTCTCAACCTGCACTTTCTCAAGTCTCCCATTTACCCTCTCAGTCCCTTCAAAGGAAATACGTTAGACTAGATGTTAAAATCACAAGCACTGGGCTTTATCATACATGAGCCCTTTATGCTTGGGCACCATTGTGCGAGAAATCGCTGTGCACACACACACCAAGATTGCACGCAAATTGCTTGTGCATATTGGGTAGGCAAACCCTCAGGTAAATGTTTGTTTCTATCCCCATGCTATTTTCAGAACCGATGCATGCACAACAACTAAACCAAGATCTCTCTAGTACTCTTACCAAGCAGAAGAGAAAAATGCGCACTGGTAGAAGCGCCATAGGCTGCCGCACAGAAAACGTCTTTATTATTTCTCACCAAAGCTCTAGATTATCAATAAAATAGTGAGAACAGCTTTCTCTGTGTCAAGGGAAAAGAGCCAATAAACATGTGTTGCCTACACAGTGGGGAAAAAAAACCCCCATGATCCTAATTTTGGAATAGAACACCTGGCAGAAAAATAGAAATACAGACAGAAAAGGGGAAAAAAACCAACACAGGAGGAATACTGAAAATCCTAGTGGGACATTGTTACCGCAGAGACGACAGCAGGAATTGAAATATTTATAGGCAGGCCAAAGCCATTGATTGAGCCATGAATGAAAGCAGGAGCTAACCATGGATGAATAGCCCGAAGACTTTGGGCTGCTGTCTAAGCAGCCCATGGTCAGCAGTGTCTGGAGCAGCTGATGGCTCCTGCAAAGGAAGGGGAGGAGGGAGCAGATCACTGTCAGCTGCAGGTGGACGTCAGCAATGAGCCTTCTCTGGGTTGTAAGGATTGGACTAAAAACAAGACTGAAGTGTCTTCAGGAACTGAACAATCTCAGAGTCGCCTGACAAAGAGCTGCACGACGGCAGGTAAGGAACAGCCGCTGCAGCAAGCGGGCTGAGCACACAGTGAAAGCTGCCTCTTCAGTGCAGCAGAAAATGAACCCTGGCACTTTCAGGCTGACTTATGGGAGAGTTGCTATGCTAGAAGAAGGAATACTTACCTCTCTTCAACCCTCAGCCCCATAACTAAGAGCAGCCGCTGAAGAGCTCCATACAATCAGTACCATGGCGTTCCTGAAGGCCCCAGATGGAAGAAGCAAGTACAACGGTGACAGCATGCACTGACACCGCAGCACTCAAACGGGTGTCATGGGATGCTAACGTTGCCATGGAAATATCCTCATACCGCCTAACATTTTGACACTGTCTGTTTTCCACGAAGCAGCAGCGACGTGGCAGCCTGCAAAGCCTGCATGAAACGGCTGTTAGAGTTTCACCACGGTTATTACTGCAGCCGGCAGCCAATTCAAACTGCCTGGGTATTGGATTTTGACCAATCTGGCAGCTCCACTTTCGAAAGTGCACGAGGAAGCTTTTAACAGACACAGTTCCATAAATCACCCTGATTTAACACACACTGTCTGCCAGGCTGAGCACTGGCCTGCACACCTACTTCCAGCGTTGCTTGCCCTGCTTTTTCCAGACCAGTGTTTTTCAAGGTTCCTTCATCAAGTTCTTTGAATGGCAGAATCCAACGGCGAGGCGGCTCCTCTAGTCAAGCTGGCTTTGCAGAGCCTCAGCCCCACGACCGTGGGGCTGCAGGGTGATGTTTTGAGCTGCTGACGGGA
The DNA here is from genome assembly GCA_013389965.1 of Todus mexicanus. Lineage (NCBI taxonomy): Eukaryota > Metazoa > Chordata > Aves > Coraciiformes > Todidae > Todus > Todus mexicanus. The sequence continues at coordinate 8,488 of WEIS01091654.1, forward strand.
GGCATGGCTCCAAACCCCAGTCACTTTCAAACAAGAGACCAAAACTCCCAGGCATTCTTGAAAATGCCCAACTTCGTGCTAGTTAAAAGCAGTACAGACTCTTGTTGTTAAAACCACACTCACTGCAGAAAGAGTTTTTATCTGAAGGCACATCAGGTAACGCTAGCCAACCTGCTCCTGGTTACTTACATTGGAACAAAACCCCCAATTCTGGAAGGGATGCAACAGTGGACTATGTGATTCACAAAGGCAGATGTGCGAGGAACAACTCACCCGAAAACGTGTGGTTCTTGACAAACGTATCAAAATCACCATTGAAACGCAGCCCTGGGTTGTGACAGCAATTCCTGCAATTCTTTCTGGTTCGAGGGGAACTGGCAGGAAGCAGAATACCGACAAGCCTCAAAAGTTAGTCTGGAGCACTACCTACCTTTATCATAAATTTAATTAAAACCACTATAAAGGTGAAAGGGCTCTAGAGAACTGCTGCAGAGCAATTGCTCTAATCCCACAGGCCACCGGCGAGGTTTCATGACAGGTAGCAGGTTTTTGGTCAGAGAGATGGCAGCATGAACTGGAGAGACAAAGAAACCTACTGGGTCTGATTAGTTGTGATACCATCATCCAGAAATCAACCAACGACAACAGCTGGAAGTCTAAACACACATGAGAAAGAGGAAAAGCCTTCTCATTTATTTTCCTGGTAGTCTGATGAAAACCCAAACATGGATATAAAGCAGCAACTTTAAAATCTGAAATTAAATTTTCCTAACTTTTCACCAGCTCTGTAATCTCATGCATCAAATACTAGAAAGGAAAGGTAAATAGTAAAAATAAAGGAAAAAAAAAAACAACACCCACCCACACAATCCTTCCAGGATGCTCAGAAGTGCTAAATGAGGAGCTGGATTTCCAACAACAACAAAAAATATCTTAATCTTCTTAGACATCTTGGCTGCAACACAATTAACATGTTTTCCTTCCACGTGGCATTCCCTGCTAGCTGTAAATACGCACGCTGCTGGTGGTGGGCAGCTGGCAGAAGTCCCACACCACTGGGAAACTGCTGCCACTGGGAAACGTCAACCTCACCCACGCTGCCTGTGGAGCCGAGCTGGGGCAGGCTGTCCCCACACTCCCTTGCCTACCGGTGATGCTGCTGTTTCCTTGCCAAGGCAGGTCAATGTGCAGGTCTGAACCCCCAACACCTGAGCTGTTGCACGCAAGAAGATGGTTCTGCTCCAGAGAGGGACAAAATCATGTGCTCCTTGAGGAGGGAGACTGTAACCTCCTAATCGGATCCGTCAGCAATATGAAGTACCATTAACCACAAGTACCTTTATTCCAGCTGCTAATGGTGACACCTCAACAGTCCCTTGACTGAGCATTGCAAAAAGAGGTGATGAGAAGGTGCCTGGAGAAACAGGCCACTCCAGGTGTACTGAAAGCAAAGATTTTCAAGGATGCTGCTCTTCACCCATGGATCCTCACAGTGGATCTCCTCCAGCTGCCAAATCATCCCCAAAACTGTGCAGCATTCCTGGGGCCTGGAGGACAAAGCACCTTACACCTCAGCCGTTTACTCCACCTCCCAATCTCACAAGCTTCCCTGCAGCACAGCTCTTGCTAAACAACAGATACAGCATCCAGACTGGTGCTGATGGGACGAAATAGCTCACCCCTCCAAATCAATACAAGGGCATTCAATAATGGCATGTGTAAAAAGCAGTAACCTCAGAATGTGGGGAAAATTAAATGACAGAAAGGGAATGAGTAGCTGGGCAGCAGCCCCTGCAGAGAATGATCTGGAAAGCAGCATGGATCATACCCTGAGCGCAAGCCAGGAGTGGGGACACACCCATAAATACACACAGAGCTTTGCAAGAGTATTGCACTCAAAGTTTAGGGACCCAGGTCATTCGTCCCTGCTAGGAGCCAGACAGCAGCCAGAGCACTGTCCACACCCGCTCCTCCTGCAAGCTCCTGAGGCCAGCAGTAAGGCCAATGAGATGCTTGGAAAACTGCTCTATGAAAAAATGCAAACAGGCTTCTCTGGTCCAAAAAGCAAAAGGAGGGAAAGGGATGCCAGGCAGCAACAGCTTTGATTACAGCCAGTTCCTAGGGTCAGTTCCTAGCCAGGCATTCTCGGCACAGGGAAGAATAGTTTTGTGATGCGAAAAGTTGCTGAAGACAGCAGAGATCAATTGTATGCCACGTTGCTGGGAGCAAGACAATAGTAATGTGCTTAATTTCCATGGAGATTTATGCTAAATTTTAGGGTAAACTGTCCTTCTGATTCAGAATAGGTTAGTTGGAGCACAGACACCGCGGGATTGCTTCTACCTTTACATAAGAATAAGGCCACGGAGACATTAGCACAAGGTCCTCTCAGTCATAAAACAGTTTTGAGAAAAATCCTGACATTTACCTCTGCTCATGCTGTACTCTCCAAACTGTTGAGCACTCAGACAATTTACACTGGGTTCTGCAAGGCTGGATGAGTCCTCTGTGCATTGGGCAGAGGTGACAGAACACTCCAACAGCGCGAAGCTGAAACACCATCCACCACAGTGATTTAACTTGGTTAAAAGATGGGGCTGCTGAAGTTAGGCTGTACCAGGACTTCCCAGCTTTTACACGTGCACTGTTTTGCAGAAGCAAAGCCAAAGATGTAACTTAAATGTAGATCCTAAGACAAGCACAGTTTGACAGCAAAGCGAAGTCTGTCTAATTTGTGCATGTCATCAGCAGATGATTTAAGCAACAGCACCTACTGAGGCATCACTCGGGTTGCAGGATCCCTATCATGACACACATTCCCATACAGTACAGTGCGATTTTCACACCCTCTCCCAGAAAATCAAACCAAACCTCAAAGGAATGTCACTTGGATAGACAGATATTCAAACTGCGTTGAATAGTTCCACGGAAGACCAGAAATCCTTCTTCAAATAAGCTAACGGTGCTTCGCGACAGATGTCTGCGGGGAAGAGGAGAAGCTGGCAGGGCTGAGAAGCCTGAGTGAGCCAGGTCTCACTGCCCCACTAAAACACGTTAGCAACTTGCAGACCGTTTCCTAAATTAAAACATTCAAATGTCTAATCTAACCGAAGGCACTCGAATACGAGCAGATAGTGCTTCAGGAAATAATTGCGTAGATAAATTATTCCTCAAAACAACTACTCCAATCAAACTTAATTCTTCCCTACACAAAGCAGATACGCACAGGCTGTCAAACAGAAACGCTGAAGCAAAGCAGTTAACAGCATTTCACCACTTGTCCTGACGTAGGAATCTGACAGAGTAAAGATAATTTTTTTAGCCTGGAGAACAGAGTGCTTTTGAATTAATAAATGTTGCATTAGGATTAACTTCACATGAAATAGAAGCAGTAGGAAAACAGTCTCTCCTAGAGAGAATGCTTTCCAGGGACAGACTCCTCTATTCAGAAGTCAACTGACAGCAGAGTAAGAGCAATAGATATCCCTGTCCTGTGGGGCTGGCAGGGGTCACGCATATCCAGCCCTCTCCAGCTCCTGCACACATGAAATGTAACATCACCCTCCGAGCACCTATAACATCCATCAGGCCAGAGGCAGTCACCTTCGAGGGAAGGGGACAACATTGCTTTTCTCCCCCATCTTACATCATTTATAGCAATTCCTCAGCCTACCATCCACACCAGCACGAGGCACAGGTGGACACTTCAGGTTGGGACATGCTGGATGATTGCCAGGGTGCCCCACGGGAGGCAGAAGCGGGCGGCAGCTGGTGTCCCAGGAAGGTGGCCCACCACGCTGAGCGCTGACCGAGACCACATCACCCTTCCCTGAGCTCTCCCGTCTGTCTGACCATACCCATCTGGTGGGTTTTGTCATGGACTGGAAGCTCTTTGGGACACACGCTGCCACCTTGCTTCGCATTTCTAGAGGCACAGTGGGAACCTGGCTGAGGACTATGGCTGCTGCAACAGCAAGAGCAACACAAATGAGGACGAGGTTTCAAATCCCTTGTTCCTAGTGCTGACTCATTCCCAGGGCCCCTGCTCTGGTCTCGCACAGTGACAAGAGAAGACAAAACCTGTCGTCTGTAATTGCAGTCCACTGATCGCATCTGCAGGCAGCAGATCCAGAGAGCAGAAAGCTGCCTTCGGTGCACAGGGGACATCAGGAAGAGCACAGTTTGTTCAGCTCTGCCCCGGCTCAGCCTTGTACGAGTCACTCACTGCATTTATGATCTGGATTAACTCATGACCGGGTGTGAGATCACCAACCTCTGCAGGTATTATCCACAGCCTCATCTTCTAGGCTGTTGGTCTGATCCAAACACTGTCCTCTGAGGAAAGATCGATTGGACAGCAGCCCTTCTACAATTGGTCTCGTTTTTTTACTTCATTTTAATGCATTTAGGAAAGAAACACCTGCTTACCTAGAGCTAGAATGGACCGAGCAGGGAGAGTAGTATTTCTTACACTCGCCAGGATAACCTACAGTCAAGGACATAGCCCTTCCTGGGCGAGGAGAGGGACAAGCCATGGCTTTCGCCACCTCCTGCACCAGCCAGGAGAGCCGGCTCGGTGTGCAGCAGGGAACAGGTCACAGGCAGATTCTCTGCATACCTGTATATTCCCAGACTGATTCCGACTTGTCCTGCAGCATCCCTGGGGTAACGCTCTGCCAGTGAGCCCTAGAGTCTGTGTCCTTGTGGGGTTACAGTGATGAACGATCGTTTCATTTGTGAAAGATTAGTAAGAAAGTTAACGTTCCAGCTGCGCGAATAATTTCTCCCTTGTTCCTTAAATGTTTGCTGTGTGAACATGGTTACCTGCCTACCAACCAGCTAACAACACAGGACTTCAAAGGGAACTTTGGCTGAAGGAAAAAGAGACTAAACGGCAAAAGGATTTAACACATTTGACATGTATACATTTTTTAGAAATATACTAATGGACTTGTTAAAAGACTCGAATCATCATTTTCTTTAAAAATCATGTGTACCCCAACCCAGTGCAGCGCTGCAACTGAGAAATATCCATGGCAACATAAAAACACATGTAGGGGCTCTAGTTAATAACTTCGTGATGCTTCAATGTTTAAAATTACAGCGAAGTTCAACGTTTAATTTTAAAGAGTTCAGTGGGTAAAACCCAGACAAGAGTATTCTAAACCAAACTATACATCCACTGCACATTCTCCCACCCCAACTCTTAAAATGTTTTTATCAATCCATTAGATTAATATTTCACATAGCTTCTCTCCAAAGCAACTGATCGAAACACCGTGCATCTCCTGCACCAGCCTGGGCTGAATTTTATCTCTAACTCAACCCCTTTCTGAACAAGCAGCTGACACGAGGAAGGCTTTACCGTCAGTATCTAGGAGACATTTTGACTTTGGAAACCATTTTCTCTCTGTCAGACGCTTGGTTCCAGCTGGCTGAGACACGATTTGATTTCTGCCATCTCGTAGCCAAGGCAGAGGGCTGCCAAGTTGGACTGTCCCTGTGCTGGGGTCCTGACCCACGGGACACTTACACATCCCTTCCAGCTATTCTGTACCTTCTCCTGCTTCCTGATCAAAGCCTCTCTGCTTTTCCAAACTCCATGCTCTGCACATGGAGCAAGCTGGTTCTCCTCCATGCCAGCAAACACATCCCCTTTAACCTCAAGGACATCCCTCACCCTGGACTGGGCAGGGTTGTGCTAAGGCTGCTGCCAGTTAAAGGCGGATTTCATCGATCGTGCAGTTTTAATTGTGAGCAGCACCCAGAACTCACAAACTGTCTGCATGGCAGGTCCCCACAGTTGTCATGGATCCTCAACATCCTTTCATTAACCCACACATACTTGCCATTTGGCCCTTCGGGTCCTTGGCAGTTGAGTCCCTCCTGACACGCTGGCACGGAAATACCAACATACTGAACGGCCTTGGCTGGACAACTAAGATGGCCAAGATTTGTGTTCCCGCTGTTAGAAATAGGCACTGATTTAAGGCTCACATTTGTAGCGATGTCCCCAGCACGAGCGTGTGATTGACTTCTACCTCTATTCAGTCTACTACTCCGTAACTGAAAAATGATCAGAGCTGAGGGTGGACATTTGCATAAGTTAAACCAACAATTATGATGATAATAACCGCAGTTTAAAAATCCTTAACTTCACTGACATTGCTGGGGAACCTCAGCAGAGCAGAGACAGTGGCACTCAGCCAGCAGGAAGGACAGCAACATTACCATACCGCGATCAAAAGAGTTATTAACTCAGAGTTCTCAGGCTACTGAGTGCAGACAGAAATTTCTGTTATTTCAAAGCCCCACTGCAGCTCACTGGTGAGCAGAGTTCCGTGTTTGCTCAGAGCATCCTCTGTGTACACGCAGCTGAGGAATGAAAAGGGTATTACAACAGAGGAGCGGGTGCAAGTCCACATCCATCCCTTTGGAGAGACAGGCACGTGGCTTTATTTGCCGGAGGACACATCTGAAGCTCAGTCACCCTTACTATGGGATGATGAGCTCTAGAAGCATTTGAAAGAGATCCAGTTCTTTGCTCCAAGCCCTATCACTGTCCTGCCTACGCTGGCCTCCTGCTTCTAGGCACTAGGATACAAGCTGGCATCATCGGCACCCACTTCACTGCCGAGAACTCGGTCCGGGCACTCTGGTGGTGTGGCCGGCAGAAGAGCTGTAGGAGACGAGAAGCATCTTCTGACCTAACATCCAGAAGGTGGACAGCAAAGAACAAAAGGGCCATGATAATAAAGAAAGCATTCCATAGGTAAAAACATTTTTCAAAAGCAGAGCCATTCTTCACGACTAAAAGCAGGAAATAGTGGAACCAAGAAGCCTTGTTAGCATTGACCAAACGCAGCTAGTGACATTTCCACACCGTCAGGGCTCTCAGCACAGGCACTCCTGCAAATTTCCCTTTACACCCCTCTAACCTTACCCACCTGTAGTAACCTAAATGAAACACCTCAAGAATCTCCCATTTGTAAGTTTGAGCTCTCATTAGGCTGCTTTCCCTTCTCAGAGGAAAATACCAAGTTTCTTTTAAGCCTGTAGATCTATCAGTTCCTCTCCTTTTTCCGTAGGATGTCTATTCTCTTCAAGACGTGCTTCTTCGCTTCAGACAAAATGGATGATGTGTCTGTTTGAAACAGCATTGTTTACTCTGTCAGTGCTCCTGGGATCAATTTTATTCTTTTTCCTGCCATCTCCTATGGAGAACATCTTGCCAAGTGCAGTATTCATCTCCCTGAATGAGCTATCAAGATCTATTTCTTTGACAGAAATCACACTGCCACCAAAACTGGTCAGAATCTCTCTTTAATTTCAGGAGTGTGCATGGGTATGAACACCACAGAACCCTGCCTGGCACAATCTCAGCATTTCTTTTATCATTTCTCTTTCATGACATTTATTTATTTTTTTAGAAAATTATACGTGTGTAGTTTTAAAGTGAAAAATACAAAGCAGCACGAGTTCTTTCTTGCTGTTTGCTCATACGTGTCTGAACACACTCAGGCACAAAACACAGGAGCAATTCTGCAGCAGCCCCGGTGTACTGAATGTGACCCTAAGCAGCTCTGCGAACGAGACTGACTCGGGCAGGCGAGACCCACTAATAAGCTGTTGGAGAATGAGGTCTTAATTGTGTATTTACTTGATTCAGAGACAAGCACTCCTGTTGTATCAAAGGAGCCTACTAACATCCACGCACTAGCATGCAGTAAGTGCTAATAAATACAATTTAGTGCAAAAAAGCATTCACTTGCACTGTCACCCCACTCAGAGCAAGAGGAGTCGGACACCAGGCAATGGAACACTGTTCGAGGCTTTGTGTCGTGTTCTCGTACTCAAGCATGTCTCACTATCAATCATTCCTGAAGCAACAGTGCCGAGACTTCCCAAAGCTCCCGGTATTGTCATGTACGCTCCCCAGCATCCGAACCAAATATGAAGTGCAAATACATCCGTAAAATTCTGAAAGTAAAATTAAAACAAGACTACATCTGCTGGAGGATACAATCCTCTGCCTGACACCCCTGCACAATGCTGATGACAATCCTGGGTTAATCACACAGATGATGAATTTATTCTTGCGTCAATGCCTTTAAAAACAACAACGTTACAGGTGGAGCAGCAGCAGGCTGATCTGCCCATGTATTCCTGCTGGCATCTGCACATCTCAGGATGAGCAGCGGCTCAGACAAAGGAGCACGCCGGCATTTTGAGGGATGCAACCATGACAGCTGGCGTTAAAATACGCCCTAGTTACCAACTTTCACAATTTGCCGCTCAGAAGATTCACTTGTAGGTTCAGTCTGTGGTACAGTGTGCGCTGGGAAAAACATCCCTCGTTTACGAGTGAGCCGCCGGTAGTGGACAAAGTGCTTATAGATCGCTCGCCATCCACGCCGAGCTCGTACGTCCTGCCTACCCATGCAGCTGCTGTGCTGCCCTCTACTCCCAGCACCTTCTCCAGCACCCAGTGCCCTTCCTTTCCCATTCAACCCAATTTCTTTCCTACTTCTCCTTACCAGCAGCCCTCTTTTTGAAGCTTGGTCTTATTTTATGACGGCTACCAACTCTTTGAGGCCACAAAGGTCTTTACGAAGCGAGGAGAAAAATCACTGCATCCATTCGCAAAGGCTTCTGTATGCGTTTTGTGATCGTCCTCATTTAAGCAGAATCCCTTTTATTCCCCTCTCCAAAAGCAGCATGGTGTATGGTGCTAACGACCCCTCAGAACAGTCAGCCTAGAGAGCTCACCAGGTATCAATCAGTGGCAGACTGGACACATCGTCCAGCCGAATGGATGCCTCCTCCCGAGCGCTGCCCTTCGCTCAGCCTGGCACCAGCGGAGGAGCGGAGCATGAGCCACTCCATTTGCAAACGCCCCGGGTTCGCTATCGATCGGAGAAGGGAGCTCAGCTCATCCTCATCAATAAATTCTCCCTTTCAATCCCCGCAGGAACACGCTTTCCTGCACAAACCCTCAGCTACCCCAGCCCCGGGCACCCTGCTCTACACCAGGAACCCGCCGGGCAGCAGAGGTGCTAAAGCGGTGCCCCTTACACCCCAACCCCTCCACCTCCTACCCCTGACACCCCAACCCCCCCTTCTCCTGCTCCTTACACCC
>WEIS01091655.1:1608-25908 GCA_013389965.1 Todus mexicanus
CCCCCCAGTCTTATTTGCTGCTCTCCTTTTTGTGAGCGTGAAAGGATCTGGAGGGGTTTGGTGTTTTGCATTTCAATCAAATTGTCATTTTTTTTCCTCTCTTTTTTTCCCCTGCCCGTTTCCAAGCCGGTTCGCGGTCCTGTTCGCCACCCTCCTCCTTTCTTCCCTGCATACACACACACACACGTACACAAAAAGCCGTGCAAAGCCTTGCTGGTCTATGGGCACAGCAGCCCCGGCTCCCCACACTGCCCCTGAAAGCCGGAGCGGTGCTGGGCTCGGCAGCCTCCATGATGAAGCCCTGCCTTTGGTTTTTTTGCGTGGCCTTTGCTAGCCAGGGCATCTGCTTCCCCTCAGGTGGGACCGAGGTGGCCCCTCCTGCCCCCAGCCCCGAGATAGTCCCCACGTCTTCGGTCACCATCGGAGCCGATCCAGCCGGGCGAGTTCAACTCCGCCGTGTGTTTATATAATGGCCTTTGTGCCTGTACGTGGGTATTTTATATTATATAAAAGGGGATTGGTGCAAAATGGTGTGTGTAGGGAAGCGGCGCTGACAGCCGGGTAGTATTTTATTATTATTATTCCTTTATTATTAATTTTTTTTTTTTTTTGTCAGAGGCTGTGTAGTACATTGTAGGTGTCTGTGTATAATGTTGGATATTCGCGTCTGCAGACGCTCCTGCAGAGCGCACACTCGCTTTGAGGTTCTATGTGTGTTAATCCCGTATGGAAAACTAAATGGTTTAACTAAATGATTGCCCTGCAGCCCCTGGGAGCGCTGCTGGGGCTGGAGAGCCAGGAAGGGTGGCAGGGCCGGGGGGGTTAAGCCTGCTCGGGGGGGGACGAGGAGGGAGGGCTTTTTAAATTTTACAGAAATAATAGAGAGAGAGTAGTATCAATTGAATATATAATCATATCAATTCTATAGGTCAGATTTCCTTTCTTCCTCTTGTAATAGACCCAGAAATCAGGTGATCAGGGCAGAAGCTGTAGACGGTGGCGGTATGAGTGTGAAGTAGAAGCAAATGTGGTAGATGTTTGAACTCCGGGAGCAGTTGTTGGGGGGTGGGATGTGTGTGTCCTGCCCTCTGGCCATCAATCCAGGCTCTTGCTCTCTGGCTGTCCTCCACTCAGGTTTTCTAGGCACACTTGTGCGTGTGTGTGTGTGTTGGGGGGGAAATAAAGCAAAATGACAGCTGTGCGAGACCATGATTTTTCACTCCATTATCCTGCTCCCCTCTTCCACCCCCTCGCCCCAAAGCATATTTTAGATTCCCCTTTGGAGTCTGTTGCTTAATCAGCTAGAAAGGCTGCTGCCTCCTTGTTCAAGCAACCCTTCTCAGCCTGGCTCCTGCCTGTCCCAGAAGGGTGGGACCAAATTTAGGCTTGGGTTTGTAGTGTTGCAGAGCAGAAAGTGCTGCGCCCTGGTGCAGAGGGGACCCTGCTGGGACCTATCACCCAGCTTGCTGGGCTGTGCTTGCCTCAGCTGGGAGTTGGGCTCGAGTGGAAGCGCTCAGGCTTCGCAGGCCTGGGCAAACGTGGCCATGAAGGAGGGAGGTTCGAGAGCTGTCTTCTTGGCAGTGGTGTGACGGGTTCCTGGGGACACAGACCTTTGATCGTTTATTGGAGTTAGGAGCGCAAGCAAGTCAGATGTATGTTAATGTGTTTATACAGAACAGCAGGCAGCGGATAAAAATCATGTCTGTTTGCTGCGCCCTCACCCAGGTACGCCTGCCTCCTGGTTTGGTTCCCAAGGCTCTGCCTACATTCCTTGTAGTAAGAAAGTCAGAAATAGCCACAGGGTTTGGTAGACTTTAGACACACAGAAACCCACATGCATAAGTAAATACTAGGTGAGGGGACTCCACCTCTAAGTGTTTTGTGTGTGGTTTCTGGTGACTGGAGCTCTGCTTTCAGGGTTCACAATGTCCCCTGAATGCCTTGATAGGATTATTTCCCTGTACATCTCTGCAGCCCGTCCATTCCTCTTTCTGTAATCCCATCTCCTGGGGCAGGAGAAGCAGCTCTGGGTTTATAGTATGCTCAGAATCCTGTAGCTGGGATTATTTTTTTTTTTTTTGGTGTGCTTTTGTCTCACAAAGCCATTCCTCCCTTCTTTCCTTCACTGATTCTTCCTTCCCACCGAGCTCCAGCAAGGGAAAGTTCCTCTCACCTACTTGCGAAAACATGAATCATTCCTCACCTTTCCTGTCCCCAACAGGCTCTGTGTCTGCATTTTGTAGGCTAATAATGTGGCATTGCATAAATTAGGAGTGTGGCAGATCCCGCTGAAAGGAGACATGTTGGCTGTCTTGGGAAGAGCTGTGGTTCCTAGAATAAGTTGGTGGCCTGTGGTTCCTAGAATAGGTTGGCGGCCACAGAAGGGGCAAGGGCAAGTGGGCTGTTTACAGGGAAACTGCTGGACCTGTGTTTGGCCGAGGTGTTTGCAGTAGAAGTTGAGGTTGGCAGGGAGAACAAACTCTGTGGCCATGGTCCTTCCACCTTGTGGATTTTCTGTGGAAGGTGAGCAGGCTAAGTCTGGGCATGTTGCTGGGGTATAGCAGGTCAAAGGGTTAGCTAATCACCTCAGGTAAAGGCATGAGGAAAGGCCTGAGCTGCTAAAAACAAACAGCTGGCACACCTAGGCAGGCAACAGAGGCGGAGAGGCTCAGGTAGACCAAAGGAGGCTGTGATCCCATCAGCAGAAGTGAGTGGAGATAAGCAAGTGGCATTCCTAGGCAGTGCATGCCTTGCAGGGTTCAGTTCAGTGAGATGTCTCCTCCCTGTCCCCTGTGCTGGCCCCTGCCTAGGGGTGATGGAGTCGATTGCTTCTGGCAGTCTGTCTCTCGCAGCCCGTGGGTCCTGCGCTTTGCTGCCGTGGAGGTGCTGGTCTAGGGCTGGGCCAGAGAGTGTTCCTTCTCATGGAGTTTATTATGCCTGTCCCCCGTGGTGTCTCACGAGGTTACCTGCCACTGTCCCGGTGCCAGGTCCTGTAGGTTACAAGGAGCAGTACCATCTGTCTTCATGGCAATATGAAGTGATACCCACGGAAACCTTCTTAGGAGGGATTTCCTGTCCCCTGGCTCCCACCAGTCTCTGAACAAAATGGCGAGGAAGAGGTTCAATCCTCCTTCGTTCCCATATTGGGAACATGGAAAATATGCTTGCAAGGGTCATGTTCCTGCAGTGTTTCTAGCTCATGCTGGAACTTCTCCTGGACTTCCAGGAGATCAGGAAAGGGGATAGAGGCTGTGTAGAAAGTGAAGTCTTTCAAGATTTAGAACTGTTCCCAGCCTCTGGGAGAAGTGGAGAGGTCTCTTCTGAAGTCTTACATGATTCACTTCCTGTTTGTGCTCTGACTCTGTGCTTTCTGTGCTTCTTTTCTCAGCACGACTGAACCATGGAGCTTCGAGTAGGAAACAAATACCGGCTGGGCAGAAAGATTGGCAGCGGTTCATTTGGAGACATATACCTAGGTGAGTCTGAATCTCTGTCCTTCCACTTGCAAGGTTGTTTGTCTCAATTGCGTCATTGTTTTGGGGTTGTTTTTCTTGCGTGTTGATATTTGGAGGCACCATTTAAGGTTGGAGGTGGTGGAGAGAAAAAGAGCTTCAAGGAATACTGCTAGTTGCTGCCGGTCTGATTGCAAGGAAAGCGGCATGAGCTCAGCTTTGCCTTGCAGATATTGGAGACAGTGGTGTTTGATCAGACTGATTTAGATTTGGCCTATTCAGGGCATATTTGTCATACATGCTACTCCAGCTCTCTCACCTCCTTTTCTTGAGCTTGGCTGTGTGTAGATATAAACTTTGCTAAGAGTGGGTGGTAGGGAGGGAGGAGATGGCTGTTCCTCCAGGGTAGGAGTAATAAAGTTTTGGGAAGATTGGTACTGGAAGAGGTGGTCCAGCACCTGTGAGAGAGGTGTGAACCCAGGAGGTGTAAAACAGGTCAAAGAGGCCGGCTTGGTTAAAGTCCTGGGGCCCAGATCTGTTAGATCTGTAATGGGATTTAGAGTTAATGTCTGGAATGACCTGAGCTGGAAGCTCAATGGACAGAGCCCATGAGATGCTGGGTTTGCTATTACCACAGCAGGTCACCTGGGGAGAAGCTCTTCCAAGCCAGTACGCCGATGTGTAGATATGTTCCCTGATGCTTTGCCTGCTGATGTTTTAATTGGCTCAAACCATGTGGGGCCAGAGTGGCAAGACTACCTAGTAGCCTGATCGATCCCTGTGTGAGAGCTGGTGTGGCTTTACCTGTCATCAAGTTCTCACCACTACCTGTTCAGTTGTAGGCCTGCAGGCCAGCAGAACGATTGCCCTCTCCTTTCTTGGTGTTTGCACCCTTTGGGTACTTCCAGATGGTCATCCTGTGCTCCTTCACCGTTAAGTTGTTCAGCTGAATTGTGTTTTGCTTCCCAACACATCCACCACTCCTCACTCGTGCTGCTCCTTCGTTTTTTCCGCATCTGTCGGTCTGCTGAGCAGCGTGGAGCCTACACAGCGTTCGGGGTGTGGCATTTCCAGTGCCTGGCAGTGAAGGGCTACTACCCTTGAGTGATCTGTAATGTGATGCCTCTGCATAGACTGCTTTGGGTCTCCTTGGTTTCCCCCATCATCAACCTCATATCGAGTTGCAGAATTGGCCTTAGCTCTCTGTCAGCTGTATTGTGGGTGATCTCTTCTAGGTTCTGCAACATCTTCCTGTCCCTCCCCAAGTTCCTCGCATCAGATACCTCTAGTTCAGGTTACTTTTCCCTGTGTTTGTAAATCACGTTCTGTTTTCTACCTCTGGCTTTTATCTCCAGTTCCCTCTCGCTTTATTATTCTCCCTTGATTGGTGTTGGCAGCCTCTCTTGATTAAGTATCCTGTGGGAATCATCAGTAACAGGCTTTGTTGCCACCTTTATCCAGAGCATGAAGAGAGATGATAAATAATAGATCTGGGATCCAAATTCCACCATGTGCTGCCTTTACTGCAGCCTGCTCCCGTATGCCGCTCCTCCGGGGCCCTCCAGCCAGTTAGTGTCTCAGCTGACAGTGCTTTTCATTCCCAGGTGCCAAGGATTGAGGGGTGAGAGCCCAGACACAGCATTTTGCACCTATGCTGGGGCTTGAAGCTTCCAAACCCTCTCTAAGACAGTACAAATTGTCAGGATCTTGCCAAACATCTGGGGTACACGTGGGGAAAGAAGGGAGATACTGAATGGAAAGGTCTGATACTATATTGCTTTGCACCACATAACAGGTTGTCCACCTGTGCAAAGGGGACATGGCACACAGGCTCTGGTGAAGGGGTTGTGCCCTCCATGCCTGTGACCAAACAACATGAGAGGCGGAAGAAGCCTCAGTGCCCTGCTGTGGTGAACACAGCGGGGTGCCTCCAGCTGTCGAGTTCACCCAAGTTGCTTGAATGCAGTATCAAAGCCCTTGTGATGTTCATTGAGGTGCAAGCCAGCATGTTTTGAAGCAGTGATAGCGAGACTTCTTGGAGCCTGGGTGACTCCCCAGCCTGGAGGGATTGGGCATGTAGTCTCTGATGGTGCGTCTGGAGGACGCTTGTGCTCATGCTGTCCGCTCACCGTCTGCTGTGCAGACAGAGGGACTTATTCACGAGGATTTCTCTCCTGCACGAGATTCACCTCACAGTTCTCTCTCTTATAACGGTGTGGAGGACTCGTCTGTCTCTGAAAGTGAGCATGGGTTACATGGTTTATCCCCAGCTTCTCTTTGGGGGTGTTAGTACCTTCACCTGCTCTGTAACCAGCGGGTACTGCGTGCTGCACTGTTTGGGGTTTGTGTTGGGGTTTTCCTGTCAGGAGGAAACCTGAATTTCTATGCAGGCAGACACAAAGGATGGGCTCCTGTTAATCCTTGGCTGGGGCTTAAAGCACAATGCCTTGTTTCCATGCTGTGCCTTGGGGATAGATGGACTAGCGGGGGGCCGNCATGGCTAGTCAATTTGCCTCGAAAATGCTCGGAAGAGCAAAACCCAGTTTGCAGAGGAATCGCTGGGACTGGGGCTGTTGGAGGTGAGGTGCTTTGTCAGGGATGTTGGCAAAGAGGCAGGGCAGGATTGCTGGATGTAGGGATCGCTGGGGTCTGGATGCACTGGAGGGGATGTTGGCAGTGGAGAGGAGCTGGGGATGGTGGGGCAGACAAAGCATGCCGGGACCTGCGCTGGCTGGGGACAGTTCCTGGTCGCAGGCTCCTCCCTTGCTGGGAGGGGAGTGCCTTCCCTTTGTTTCCTGGCCTGTTAACTCTCTCTCGCCCTATCCGACGACTTCCATCTGTTCCCAGCCCTCCATTCTTCCCGTGCCAAACTGGCGAGAGGGGAGCGGGCAGTGGGGAGAGTGGGGGAACGTGCCTCTTGGCTTGCCTGATACGCGGGGAGGGCGGTGTTTGTTGTATCAGACATGCAGCAAGGCTTTCGCTTGGAAAAGATCCTGTTTAGCCGGTGACATCCTCTGTCCCCAGGGCCCGTTTCAAACAGCTCATGATGAATGAGTTGAATTTGTGCAGCCCCCACAGCGGAGCGAGACTGGGGGTGGATGTTAGGAATTATCCCCAATCCTACATACGTCTCTCGAGCGGCTGAAACTAGGCAGGCTCTGCTGCGTTTGTCTGAAACGTGGCGCTTTCCAGTCTGGAAGGGGAGCAGAGAACTGTTGCTTTTGTACCTGTGCCTTTAAAAAAGATGGTGGTTAAAGAGGGGAACAAAGGATCAGAGAGACTCCTGCCCCTGAATTCCCTCCTCCCTTGTGGTGGTCTCGGTCTGGGTAGATCTGTAGCCAAAATATGGTAGAGGGGGCAACCTGAAGACATGTGGAGGTTTGGGCAGGGGGAGAGCCTAAAGTGTTCAGTCAGTGACCTCCTCAGCAAAGAATAGCTCCTCATCAGGTCCTTCTTTTGCCGTTCCAGGCCACAGAGTTGTTTCTTCTCTTTGTAAGAGAGTAACACCTGTGTGTGGGCTGTGGAGAGTGTGGGGCTGAAGGCCATGCTGATTGTTTGAATGGCATATTCACATTTTGCAGAATCTTAAGTTTTCTTGATGCTTACTCCTCCTTTCCTTTTTCCTGCTTCACATGCTCACAGGTAACATTCCCAACCTGAAGACAGCGTAGTAGATGGGATGCATCATCTTCATCTTCCTAAACGCACAGGGAGATGAGAACTCATTCATCTTTTCACTGTTCAACTTCGGGGAGTAGGGTTCATTTGAAACGCTAATGCTGCTGCTGCCAAAAGTCAGCAAGACTTATCATTGTGTGTATGTCAGCAGATGGACTTCAAGAGGGAAAAATTCCCCCAGGGCACAGGCAAGGGAGCTGCTGCAGAGCTTTTGGAGGAAAGTCTTCACAAAGACAGGGGCAAGAGAGAAGGGAAGGAGGTGCTCTTATTGATTTCCATGTCGTGGATGTTTCCATGCTGAATGAAAGCTGGTGATTGAACAGTGATGTAAAAGGTAGATACAGTTCAGGGCCACTTTCTTACTGTGGTCTGAGCCCCTTTTCATGCTCTTGAACTCCTGATGTTTGTAAAAAGGGTCCTTGTGGTGGAGCGAAGGGAATGTATGGACTTACTTTGCTGGCCACTAGTTTTCAAGTGGAAAACATCAGCATATTTCCAAATGTAACCACTGGACAAATGGCTCTAGCTCTTAGGATAGCTTTTTCCCTTTCCCTTCTCCTAGCTCTTGAGTAAAAACCCTTATTAAATTCATCCCATTGCTCCTCCTTCCCCTCCCTCAGAGCACCCTAAATAATTCCTCTCCCTCCTTAGTGTTTACAGCCTTCAAATATTTGCAGACTGTTGTCATGTCCCATTCTTCCTCCCCACCCTTCTTAGTTGTATCTCTTGTCCATGTTACATATTTAGCTCTTTTAATCTTCCTTAGTAAATCAATCCCTCTAGGCCCTGATCATTTTTGTTCCTCTCTTACAAATTCCTAGCAACTTGTCTGTCTCGACCCAGTGCTGGAGTATCTAGATGACGTCTTTTTTGCTAGCAGGCAGCTCTTGGGTAACTTTGCGTACACGCCAGAATGATGGTTCTCCTTAGGATCCAGGGGAAGAAAGGATCTACTTGTGTGAATATTTCATTTTTCTGTTTGGTTCTGTGGCTCTGGATGTGGTGTATGAAAGAGGGTGGATAAAGAAATCTACCTGCAGCCATCCTTATGAACTCTGAAAGCCTTATCACAGGGATCAGGAGGCACAAATTAACCAGACCTACCAAAACGAGCTGTGGGATATCTACAAAACATCACCTTTGACTCCAGCTCATGCTTGGCATGCATGTTCTGGAGTAGTTTGTTTTATGACCGTGTTCATAAGCTGCTCGTGATTAGAGCTGCTCTCTGATATGTGTGTTGAGTGCAAGTTTTAATAGTTCCGGATACGAAGAAGGGCTTCTCTGTGTAAGGCAGGCATAGGAGCAGGGGAGAGAGAAACAAGTCTTGAGTGTCATTCCCGTGACCTGTGTACAGATCTTAATTCTTTCCATTTTAGGATGATGTGAAACATCTGGAATCCTCTCAGCTAGTACAAGAGAAAGATCAGCCTGTTCCTCCTTTGACAGAGCACTTTGGGACCAGAGCGCTGGCTTTCGTGGCTGGCAGCTCAGTTCTTTTCAGAAAGGAGTGCGTAGGGTGGTGGGTTTTGTGTCTTTGCAAACTATCTAGCAATACCTTCAACAAAGACGTCTGAGGAGCTTAATTCAGTACCGGATTCAGTTTATTTCTTCACGCTTCTAATTTAGGGTATAGCAAATGTTTCTGTGTTGGCAAAAGATAAAGGTATTATTAAAGCCCTCAGGAGAGGGAGAAGCTGGAGAATTGAGAATTGTCTGTATTGAGCAGGTCAGGGCTGTGAAGAAACCGGGATAGCTGGGAATGTTTGCAGTGCCTCCTCCTGAACTAATTGGCTGTGTTGAAACGATGTACCTGAGGTAATCAGTAATATTGCTTGGGAAGAGGTACAACACATCGCTGCCTGGGAAGCTGGCTTGGGTTCAGGGGCTAGGTATATGATCAGGGACAGATAAAACTTCCAGTTGGTTTAGGTACTGCTGATGCATACAGATTTACCTCCCAAAGTTTGGCACTTTTTTGAGATAACAAGGCAGTTAACACGTTTTAGGACTGTTGTTCTAGCTTGGCTGTGGGATCAGAGCTGGTTTCCTATTCATCTGCCTTCCTCTGGGCTTGCCTTTGCAAATGGCAGTGTTGGAAACTTTGTATGAAGTTGAAGTAGCTGAATCTCATTTTTTGTCACAGAGAGTAAGTTTCAGAGCAAATCTTAAGGTTTTGGCATCTGTATGGGCCTTGTTAAAAGTGTGTAGTTTCAGTGGAAGCTTGTGGAATCTTCATTTCACCCTCGTTTCTATGCAGGAGCCAACATTGCGACTGGTGAAGAGGTGGCCATCAAACTGGAATGTGTCAAAACCAAGCATCCCCAGCTCCACATTGAAAGCAAGTTCTACAAGATGATGCAGGGAGGAGGTGAGATGGTTGAAGGAGGAAATTGTTGTGGAGGGCCTTAGAAAGGAAATGTTTTGGTGTTACATATGATCTTCTCAGTGGGGGATGCAGCAGTTTTCCTCTGTTCCGTGGGCTTAATCTTTCTCTTTCCCCAGTGGGTATCCCCTCCATTAAGTGGTGTGGAGCAGAGGGGGACTATAATGTGATGGTGATGGAGCTCTTGGGGCCCAGCTTGGAAGATCTCTTCAACTTCTGTTCCCGCAAATTTAGTCTCAAGACAGTTCTGCTCCTGGCAGACCAGATGGTGAGTTTCCTCTGAAGCGTTTGTGCCTACTCTCCTTTTCCATGCCTTTTTTTTTTTTTTTTTTACCTTCTCCCATCCCCTCTGCTCAAGAACTGCTGTATCCCAGCCTTGTTTTTTTCATTTAGCAGCAAGTGGCTGCCAGGTTTCTATTTCCTGATGAAGCTGGGGGCCTGGAGCCTAGGCACTGCTGGCTTTTCTTGATCTTCATCCCTCCTCCCTTCCTGCCCTGCTTACCCTGCAATAGCATTGCAAGTATAGAGGCTTTTGCCTGTGTGATGAACAACTGGCATTGCTACCTGTGTTGACTCAACTGCCAGTGTCCTGGGTTTAAGATCCTTAGCTGTTCTGGACCCTCTCCATTCCCGGCCTGGCTAAGTTTAAAAGATGACTGGTGTCAATACTGAAGCTCAAAGTTCTAGTCCGTACAAATTCATTTCCCATCCTACCTTGTGGTGCTAATGGTGACTTCCCTAGATGGAGGACTGGGCTGCAGTGCAGGGTTGAATTCCATCTCCTTTCTTCATCTCCAGATCCTTCTGCCTGCAGAGCGTGTCATCTGTGATACTCTCTGCAGCGTGTCCCTTTCCCTGCTCTGCCAGGCCAGTGTCCTGGACAGGGTACTTCTTTTAACAGATGTGTTTATGATAAATTACCTTGTCTCTTGTCTCACTATTTATTTATTTGCTCCCCTGCTCCAGATCAGCCGTATTGAGTACATCCATTCCAAGAACTTCATCCACCGGGATGTGAAGCCAGACAACTTCCTTATGGGCCTCGGCAAAAAAGGCAACCTAGTATACATCATTGATTTTGGTTTGGCCAAGAAGTACCGAGATGCCCGGACCCACCAGCACATCCCTTACCGGGAAAACAAGAATCTGACTGGCACAGCCCGTTATGCCTCTATCAACACCCACCTGGGAATCGGTGAGATCGCTGTTGCCCCTTGGTGGGGCTTTCCTGGGGAGGCTGTGTGTTCCCAGAAGCAGGGGGTTGGGTTCTGTGCCTCACTCCACTGCTGAAATGGTGGGTAACTAACTTAACAGTCAGGCCAGTGTAACCTCGCCTGCCTTCTGTGGCACTGAGCTTCTGAATTGTCCACTGGAACGTGTTTGTGCTCTGCCTAGTGCTTTGGGGCCCTGTTTCAGCAGCCAGTTACCTTCCTGACTTTACTGCTACTAACTCTGCCTTGCACAACTTTTGCAGGCTGATGAGATGTGTAAAGGAGATGTTCACAGGCACTGAGCCTTTAGGGATGTGTGCAGTTGAAACCTCTCTTGCTGACTCCTGAGTGCCTTCACTGGTGATTTTTTTTTGTAGCTGTCAGAGCTGGAGGATACAGGCCCATTGCAGCAGGGTGATACTCCTGTTCCCCACCACTGTGGACGCGGACAGCCAAGCTGAAATGAGGGGAGGCTTCCTACTGCCTAGACATCTAGGCGGGCTTTATGATTAAGGAGTGGCTGTCAGGGGCCTTCACAAGATGTGTGTCTGTGAACCGCGCTGCCCCTTCACAACTGAGGCAGGCGGGGGCAGCTCCAGGGAGGCCGGGCTCTGCCCTTTGTGTCTGTGACTAGTCCTCCGGGGCTAAAACTAGGCTGGGAAAGAGTGCTGAGAGTTCAGCCAGGTCTTACGCTGGCAATGGCCATCACACCAGGTTTTGTAAAAACCTTTTTCAGGTTAGTACCCACCGCACTTAAACCTCCTGAAATCACCCAAACTCTTGTCCTGGGAAGCAGCCCCTGGTGCACAGCACCTGTTTGCTGTGAGGAACAGAGGTGAAAACCTCTTGCAATTTTCTCTCTTGTTCCCAAGCAGGTATTTTTCTCTGGTGTGTGACCTTTTTTCCCTGCTTGGGCTAAACTTTGTCCACAGTGCAAGAGTTCCTTGATTACCGTAGGGTCTGTTCTGAGCAGGGTGACTCAGTTTTGCTACTGGTTGACAAATCGGAAGAGCAGAAACACTGAAGCTGCCCTGCCTGTGGACCCAGGAAGGTAGCTCCTGTGCTTGCAGCTCACTCTGTCTCTGTGAGGCCTTCTTCTGAAATGTATAAGCTGGGAATTTGAAAATCGGATCAAGGAGCTTGAACTTTTCGAAACAACAGCTTCCACAGGATTTCATGTCCTCCTTCTTCCTAGGGAAAGCTTCCCATTCCTCCCCCTTTGCAGATGGTTTCTCAGAAATCTGAAGTCAAGATTTGACCTGCAGAAAATAAAGCAGTTTCCCACTGTCTTCCTTGCTTAATACTGTATAATGGTAGACTGAAAATGCTTTATTTATATAAAAGGAGGGAGTGTTGTGTGTTGAGAGTGGGCTGTGATCTCCTGACCTCTTCCACGTAGTAAAAATAGTTCTTGTAGAGCTATCCGAGTTGGTCTTCTGTATTTTGACTTGACCTGCTTATATATAACTGACTCTTCATTGAATTCTCAGTCAAGATTTCCACAGCCATGGTAACTGCCACAGGGAGACATGCACAAAATAATTCTCACTACTATGTCTGTCGATTCTTTTGTCTGTGCCTGCCCTGTCTGAACTGATCATGAGAGGCTAAACGTCTGGTTGTAGGCTTGGTTTTTATTTTGAAGGACTTTGTTATTCATCCCACCCCAACTTAGGCCTTTCCTGCTGGTGCTTGGCTTGCATGTTGGGATGAATAAACAATGTCTGAACGTTAATCGAAGGGCAGATTGCGTATGCCGTCGGGCTGAGCACAGCCATTGCTCTCGTCATGCCCTTTGCTTCGGGAGAGTCTGGGTGTGAGTTGCTCTGCGCAACAGGTCTCGGGTGTATTATCTCCACGTTGTAGATAGTTCACCTCCATGGCATAAAGGTTACATGACTTGCCCGGAGGAAAGGGGATGATGGAGGTGTTGGGGTTGCAGTTGGAGTTCCTGTTTCTCAAGACCTTGCCACAGGGCGTGTGACAGACACGTTTGAGTGAGCAGCATTGCCATGGGAACCGTCACTCTGAATTTTTTTACTTTTCAGAGACTTAAGTTCTCTGTCTTAACGTTACATTAATGTGGTTTAGGGGAGAGGGAAGGAACCAGGTGCTGGGGTATTCGTGTGACAGGAATAGCAAATGAATAAATGCCTTTATGTGAATGTGCAAGCTAAGGGTTGGGCATTCCGATGTCTGGAGGAAACACATTCTTTTCCCAGTGACCGGGTGAAGAAGTGGGAGGCGAGATTGGGGAGGGTTTCCACAGCTGGAGACCTGCTGTTGGGGGAGTCATTGTACTGTGCAAGCTTTGGTTCACGCATTCCAGTCAATTTTCACGTGCTCTGGCGATGAGAGTCTCTTGCACCCTCTGGAGCTTGTAAAGCCTGAAATAAATGCCCAGAGGTGCCCAGGAGACGGTCTTGAAAGAAGCCTGGTGGTCTCCGTCTGGATGACGGGAGGTTGGAGGCAGGAGGCAGTTCCTCCCCAGACGCGTGTCCTAGATGGCATTAGTGTAGGCTGAGCAAAGCATAAAGTTGTTCGGCTCATCGTGTCCTCTGTCACCCATTCCAGATTTTTGTGTGATTTATTTTTATTTTTTTTAAAGCTGTTGCCGTGCAGTAGGGAGAGAAAGGGGAAGTGTAGTCCCAGCATGTGCAAAACAAGATCTGAGTACGTAGTCAGGAAGATGTTGCTTGGTTATGACTGGTTGCAGCTGGGCTGGCCCCAGTGAAGACAGCTGATTTCTAGGGAGCCTTGCGTGAGGACGGCATCGCTTTGGATAGAATCAGGGTGGGAGGAAACACTGACCTTGGGGACCAGGAGGAAGTGTACGCTGCAGAGAAACAAGTTTTGCCACAAACCTTACTTCCAAGGCAGTCAGTCCTCAGTCTCTGGCCTTTGCCCAAGCATGTCCTCCTCAGGTAGCTCACTATCCTGCTCCTCACCCCTGACTCGGCTCCTTCTGAGGACCCTGCCTGGGGAAGGGACTGAGGGTGTGAGCTGGCTGGGAGCCTCCGTGGGAGTGGGAGGGAACTGGAGCTGGCACCAAACTGCTTACAGAGGGGGTTGGGCGTGAGAGGTCCTGCTGGGTTGTGTGGGAAGGCGACCTCGTGGTTTGCGTTGGAAGGGGTTTTGCAAGTGAGGGAGGAAAGGATGAGTGTCTTACAGACATAACAGTCCCCCATCTACTGTAGGAGAGTTGAGAAGCTGAACTAAAATGGAGAGAGGAAGCGTGATGTGGCGTCACAGGCCATGACTTTAATCCTGCTTCTGGACTGACTTGCTCTGGGCATACACTCACGTCGCTTGTGTTTCTCTTTCTCTTCTCAAACTGTAAAGTGAGATCTTTTGCCTGCGTCCCAGGCGTGCTGCGAGAGTTAGTCAATGATTGTCAAGCTTCTAAAAGTGGAAAGTAGTGATGTTAAGTCATGTTTCTTTGGTGTGTAAAGGTGAACTTGATTTTCCTAACTAATTAATTGCTCCACTTTTGCTGTTTAATGTTATCTAGTGTCCTGTGGCTGTTGGTGTACGAGGCCCAGCCAAAAATAAATAAATAAATAAAAAATCTGGGGGTAGCTTGGGGAGGTTTACTAGTAACTTAAGATGAAACAAAGAAGCGGGATATAGAAACTGTTTTTCTTCATAATCTTCCAATGTTTAATTCAGGATCCTGTAGTTAGGTGAAAGACGGATACAATGTTTTGAGGTAGCTTGACATCTGTGACCCCATCGTGTTGGTGCTTCAGGCTCTTCAGGGATTTGAATCTCACTGAAATTAAGTGGGCTACAATGACTCTGTGACCCAAGAAATGATACTTCAGGGATGCAACACAATCAGACAGTTATCATTCAACATTAAAATAACTGTAAGCAGGACAACCAAATCATAAATCATATTCCTCGGTTAAGGCATAGTTAAGGTGTTTGCACATAATGGATACTAATGAGCTGCCTGGTTTGGTTTTGTAACCCCCCTTGTTGCCTCCAGTGAGGACATGTAGCATTCCCCACTGACTTCACTCTCCCTAACCTCAAATCTGTAATTCTGGCCTTCCCCACATGGCTAGGACTGTGCCTAGGCACACATTTGCAGAATGTCTCGTGTTGTCCTGGGTGGGGTTGGTGGCCGTGCTCAAAGCTGCCGTGCTCCGTGCAAAGGGAGGAGTGGGCTCCAGCCTACCTTAAGCAATGCGGAGTTCAAGCAACATTTTGGTGTCAAGATCCTGATTGATTTCTGGAAGGCTGATCTTGTCTGTTCATTAGGTTTCTCTGGTTCCTGCCATTCCTTTTCCTGCTTCTCTGAGGGGCACCTCAACACTCCAGACAGGGATCCCACAGTTGCAGGCTTTAAAGCTGCAGCATAGATAAGTCGAGGGTTGGCTAATTGCGGGACTGAGGAGGTTACCTTCATCACCTTGGCTTTCAGGCTCTGGTTGTGCGTTCTGACTCCCATTTGCACAGGCCTGCTGTCTCAGAATGTATGTCATTATCAAATATTGTTTAGTTGTATTTATTTGGTATGCGAGCTGGATAATCGCAGCTCTCTGAGAGTACACGTATCCCAGCCCTAGGCTAAATGCAAAACTGTGGGTTTCTTTTCCCTTCTCGCTTTGTAGCATCTAAGCATCTCCCAGCCAGTCATGTAGTTATCTTTGGCAGCTGCCTGATAAGATTAGGAAGCATTAGCCCCTTTAAAGTGGGAAACTTGAGGCACTAAGTTGGTGAGGTCAAAAAATGCTGTTATTTGTGCATGCTCCAAGACAGACACTTTGGGGACCTGCATGTTGTCTTTCTCTTCCGCTCTCTTGGAACGTGGTGGTTTTTGTGGTATTTCATGTGCTTTGAACCAAAGGCTCTCTCCTTTCAGTTAGGGAGTGATGCCACCCTCCTTCTGCAACTACAGTGAGGGTATTTCCCCCCCGAATATTTTTAATTTGCCAAGCCTGCTAGTCCTCAAAAAACCCCAGCCAACCAAAACACAAGAAAGTCAGGAGAGGCATGCAGGAGAAGAATGGTCTGTGGTGACCCACAGCTTGCGCCGGTACATCTGGACACTGAGATCTGTGACCTGCTGTAGCTGCTCCTTCTTCGGGGTTCAGTTCAGCTAGCAGAGTAAGGGGAGCTGTAATAATCTGCTGACCTTTGGATGGGGCAAGTGGTAGGTAGCGTGTAACTGATACTGCAAATTAAGCCACAGACCAATATGTAATCTGCAGCATCTTCTAGAATGTGGCACTGAATCTAGCAAAATGTTCTGTGGTAGTAAATGAATTTAAAAGATGAATCTCTTCAGTCTTTTCTCTACCCCGTGCTGTTCCTCAAGCCATATTTTGCCTCTGTTAGATAAGTTGTTGAGGCGTCACTAGTTGCTCATTTCTACCCTGTGTAAAGAGTATCAGCAGGTTTAATTAGAAGATGTGTTTGAAAGGGTTGTGCTGGGCTAACCTCTGTTAGCTTTGTCTTTCTGGGACTACCTCTGCCATGACTAATCCCCAGAGTGATCATTCTGGGTGGGGAAGTGTAGGTGCCCTTCCTCTGGGACTGGGAAGAGCAAAGCAGGCAGTGTCATTGCAGCATTTCTCGAGCTGTCGAATTCTTGTGTGAATTAAGGCTTGTCTAAGTGAGGAGGTAGTCAGAGTAGTTACTCATTTATGAAGTGGGTTGGGCTGTATGGGGAGAGGAGCGCTTTAACTCCTGCAGGATAAACATCCCCACAAGAATTTATACTGGAATGTCTTCTGCAAGTTTGTCTATCCATAGAAATCTGCTAGAGAAGAGAGAGGGGTTGTTTCCTTTGTTCTGTGTTCACCTTCAGAGCGGTGTGATCGCCAAAGCAGTTCTGATTCCTGCTCACTCCTTGCTCCTTTGTAACTTGTTCCCACAGAACAAAGTCGCCGTGATGACCTGGAGAGCCTGGGCTATGTGCTCATGTATTTCAACCTGGGCTCGCTGCCCTGGCAGGGCCTCAAGGCTGCCACCAAGCGCCAAAAGTACGAGAGGATCAGTGAGAAAAAGATGTCAACGCCCATTGAGGTGCTCTGCAAAGGGTACCCTTGTAAGTGCTCTCATCTTGATGGCTGTCTTGTCTGATGCATGGCTTGCTCTCCTGCTGAAACCCCATGGAGTCGTGAGTCCTGAAGGGCAATGCCCAGTACCTGCAGACCAGGATGTGCTGCTGACACCAGCGATGAGAAGGATAGGAGACTGGTGGTGGCACAGTTCTGGTTCGAAGTGGGAAACATAGATGTGTTAGTGGTGATTCAAGCCTTGTGTTAGTAAGAACATGGGGGTACTGAGAGGGATCTTCAGGACCTCAGAAACAGTGTGGAGGAGGGATGGGCAGTGAGGTGAGAAGGTATGCTAAGGATCCCGAGTTATTCTGGGTGATGAGGATGAGGGCTGGCTGTGATGAATCCCAGAAATAATGACAGTGAAGTGGCAAATGCAGTTCTTTTGAAGGTAAACGTGGAGTAATGTATGTGAGGGGAGAGTAGGAGGCTTAGTCTGCATGTCACATGCAGAATTGTGGGCTCTGGGCTGATTGGGGCCACTCGCCAACGAGCTGTGGCACTTAAAATAGACGCTCTGTGAAAGTGTCAACTTTGTGCTCAGTGACTACTGAGAAAAGCAGATCAGGAACTTGAAATTACTAGGAAAGAAAAGAAGCCCAAACAGCGTGCATAAACCCATGGCCCACTCACACCTCGCATGCACTGTGCAGCTCTGGTCCGGAGCTGGATGGAGGAGGGATGTGGTAGAACTGGAAAAAGGTCCAGGAAAGGCTGAAAGGGCGATCAGAAGTGAGGTGATTTCTGTACAAGCAATGAGTTTGCTGTAACCTAGAAAAGAGGTGATTAGAGAGATGGTAAACGTCTGTACTCTCACAATGCCTCCAGAAGTTTGGATGGCAGATGATTATTTGGTGGCCCCAGAAATGAAGCTGGTTCCTGCTAGCTTCAAAACAAAACAGTGTGGTTCTTTACACAGGCAGTAGGACACCCGTGGAACTCCTTCTCAGAAGATGTTGTGGATGCTTAAAGCTTACAGGAGTTCAAGAAGAGATTTGACAACTGTGTGAAAGAGAAATCCGCTGGGGGTTACTGAATCAGTAGAAACCACATTCAGATCAGGAAGCTCCCTGAGCTGAAATTAGGTGGAAGCTGGGCTGACGTCATGGAAGTCTTCAGACGTGCTTGCCTCAGTCTTTCTTCTCTGTAGCTGTCTACAGACAGGGTACTGAACTAGGAAGACCTCTGATGTGGTTTGAGCTTCCAAAAGCTCACCTACACCTGCTCTTTAGGCCTGCAATCTTACTCTCCTTCAGCAGGCTCTGTGACTTGCTACCTCTTGCTTGGAAAAGCTGCCAGAGAAGAAATGTGAGCATTTCCTCTAGTAAAAATAGGGATGGGGTCTTTTCAGTGGCCAAAGTACTGCAACCAGCAAGCTATGTTTTCATTGCACAGCTCAGTTTGTGCCATCCTGGTCCAGTACACCACTGCTGACAAGCTGCGGTGGCTCCGTGGTGGGACCAGGGGATTTGGATGTTGTTCAATAACCAACCGTTCTCTGCTTCCTCCAGCTGAGTTCTCGACATACCTCAACTTCTGCCGCTCACTGAGATTTGACGATAAACCCGACTACTCGTACCTGCGGCAGCTCTTCCGCAACCTCTTCCA
This sequence comes from Todus mexicanus, assembly GCA_013389965.1. Classification (NCBI taxonomy): domain Eukaryota; kingdom Metazoa; phylum Chordata; class Aves; order Coraciiformes; family Todidae; genus Todus; species Todus mexicanus. The sequence goes on from WEIS01091655.1 coordinate 20,015, forward strand.
CCGCCAAGGCTTCTCCTATGACTACGTCTTTGACTGGAACATGCTTAAATTTGTGAGTGTGCGTGGTGAAAGGGCTGGAGGGACAGGGGTTGGTCCACATCATGGAGATGGGGGAGGAAAGTTGGAAACTGCCTGCCACTGGTCCTTACCCCTGGTGAGCAACCTGAGAAGGGGGAGCAGGTAGAGCAAAAAGAGGCAGAGTTGGGTGGTGCTAACGGGGAGGTATAGCTACTGTTGTATTACTGAGTGTCTGATGGAGCATGCTTGTCAATAGATCTATAGCTATAGGTAAGTAGAGATAATTTTTCAGGAGAACTGTATTTGGAAGTGAGACACAGACGTAGATTGCAATAACAGCTGTAGTACCATATGCTTTCTTCCCTGTTTCTTCATGGAAGAGAAAGAGGCCCTCTCTGGGTGGACTGGAAGGTGCAGGGGGGAGAATGTGTTTTGGGGATGGAGCTCCGCTATCTTGGCGTGATGGAGCACCGTATGTCTTCTGTCTGGGGCTGCTGCTCTCTCTTCTGCCTGATAGCCATGTGTGGTATGGGGGTTTCTCTCTTCCTCAGGGAGCAGCCAGGAATCCTGAGGATATGGATCGGGAGCGGCGAGAGCACGAGCGAGAAGAGAGGATGGGGCAGCTCCGGGGGTCAGCCACGCGAGCGCTGCCCCCTGGCCCGCCTGCCGGAGCCACTGCCAACCGCCTTCGCAATGTCACTGAGCCCATGGCCTCCACCCCCACCTCCCGAATCCAACAGTCCGGTGAGTGGGATGGGAGAGCAGGGGAGGGGACCATCGCTGTTGTTGGCTGGAAACAAACTCTTTGACTGATAGTCTTGTCTCACGTTTCTGTGCCCCAATAGGAAACACGTCCCCCAGAGCAATCTCAAGAGTGGACAGGGAGCGGAAGGTCAGCATGAGGTTACACCGAGGAGCTCCTGCCAACGTCTCCTCATCTGACCTCACAGGGCGGCAAGAAGTGTCACGGATTTCAGCATCACAGGTGAGTTCATGGCCTTAGCATGGGTGTCCCAGAAGGACAATGGGCCCCAAAGCATTTTTTACTTGATCTGACGGAGCTGAGATGAGCTTGAAGCATCTACTGTGGTGAGGGGAGCGGAAACAAGTTACGCCTTCGCTCTTCAGTTACATGTTTTCTGGAGGCTGTGCTCAGTACTGTCATGGAGGGAAGGGATGCCATCCAGAAGAGCTTTGAGAGATGGGCCAATGCCAACCCCATGAAGTGCAACAAGGCCAAGTGCAAGGTCCAGTACCTGGTTTGGGGCAATCCCAAGCATAAATACAGGCTGGGAGGAGTATGGATAGAGAGTAGTCCTGAGAAGAAAGACTTGGGATTGCTGGTTGATGTAAAGCTCAATGTGAGTCAGAAATTTGTGAGTACAGCCTGGAAGGCCAACCATATCCTGGTCTGCATCAAAAGAAGCATGGCCAGCAGGTCAAGGGAGGGGATTCTCCTCCTCTACTCTGCTCTGGTGAGACCTCATCTGGAGTACTGCGTCCAGCTCTAGAGCCCCCAACACAAGAAGGATGTGAACCTGTTGAAGCAGGTCCAGAGGAGGGCCATGAAGATAATCAGAGGGCTGGAGTGCCTCTTGTACGAAGACAGGCTGAGACAGTTGCTGTTGTTCAGCCTGGAGAAGAGAGAGCTCCAGACAGATCTTATTGTGGCCTTTCAGTACCTGAAGGGGGCCTGCAAGAAAGCTGGGGAGGAAAAGCCTTTTTGCAAGAGCTTGTAGCAATAGAACAAGGGGAACTGGATGAAGGCAGGTTTATGTTAGAAATTAGGAAGAAGTTCTTCACTCTGAGAGTGGTGAGACACTGGAACTGGTTGTCCAGGGAAGTTGTGGATGCTTCATTACTGGATGTGTTCGAGACCAGGTTGGATGGGCCTCTGAGCATCCTGGTCTAGTGGGAAGTGTCCCTGCCCATGGCAGGGGGATTGGAACTAGATGATCTTTAAGGTCCCTTATAACCCAAACTATTCTTTGATTATATGATCTTAGCTCTGCTTTGCTGCGTGTAAGCCTTCATCTTACGGTCTTACAGACTGAAGAGATTTGGAGAAGTGAAACAGAAACTCATGGGAGGGAAGGAGTCCCGAGAGAAACACACAGCCTCTCTGATTTGTTGTCCTTAGTGCCTTTTTCTTCCTCTTCATCCCTTACCTCCTCTTCCCTTTTCTCTTGCAGACAAGTGTGCCATTTGATCACCTTGGGAAGTGAGGAGCAATTGCCACTGGACCAGTGTTTGCTTAGGTGAGCCTGTCCTCATGCCTTGGATCCCCCAAGGAGGGGATTGCTGGAACTGGAGGTTAGGTCAAGGCTTTGATGTTGCTGGGGGGGATTGGTACATTTCCTTTCCCTTCAACTTGCTTTGAGATGCTTTTTTGGCTTCAGAGAAACAAGTAAGATTAGCTGCCGAAACTTTGAGGGGGATGGATTATCTTGGGTGAAGGTGGTTTCCATTTCTCTAGGAGGGTAGGGAGGCTGGAGAAGGTGCTGGGCTGGGGAGCCATTTTGTTAGTTCCTAGTGGATGCCTTTCTGGCAGCATGATCAGGTTGGGGAGGAGGGTGCTGAGCACATGCTTAGATGTGCAAGACTTCGCACAACTGGTGTGTGCCTCTTGTAGAGCCACCAACAGTAGCTGGACAAGAGGAGTGGAGAAGAAAGGGCTGACTGTATTTGTTATACTTCAGTTGGCATTGGAAGTGCTGGGAAGAGCCTTTTCTTCTAACATCTCTTCCCTTTTTCTCTCTTCTTCTCTTTCTAGTGTCTTCACTGTATTTTTCTTTTAAAAAACAAAAAACTCAAAAAACAAACAAAAAAAACTAAAAAAAAAGGACAAAAAAACAACAACAAAAAAAACCCCAACAGAATTTCTTTTTGCCAACGACGAGGAGTTGAGCTGTGCCCCGCACTGGCGTGAGCCGTTTCCAAGAGGGCCGCCTGCGTCCCCCAGTGCAAGCGCCTCCGAGAAGCTGACGACGCGAGAGCCACGGGGGATCACCTCCGCCTGCCCCCCAGTCCCACCCGGGTCCTACTGCTGCCCCTGCTTTCCTCGCCTGACTCTCTGCTCCTGGCTTTTTCTCTCTTTTTTTTTTTTCTTTTTTTCTTTTGCTATATTTTTGGGTTTAATTATCATTTTCAAATCATATAGTTTCTGGCCATATAAATTTTAACTTTGCTCTCCTTTTTTTCTGAGGGCAGAAGATGGTGAGGGAGGGGTGGGGTTTTGTTTGCTTTTTTTTGGTGGGTTTTTTTTTTTCCAGGAGCCTTGTGGGCCAGGAGGGAATCAGATTCTAGCCACACTTGATGGCAGAAGTCTGATTTTTATTACTATAGCAGAATTTATTTTCTCAAGCATTAAATGAGTTTTAAGCTGTGAGGGGAATTGTGGCAACAGCCTAATCATTGACTTGGGCTTCCTTTACCTTGGGTGGCTTCTCTGCGGGTTCTCTTCGGCTGTCAGGAGAAATGCCAGACTTCCCTGATCCAAGCGGTCCTCATGCGCCGAGGAATCTCTATGGAGCAGCGCCTGGTTCTGTGAAGGATGGGAAGACTGGAGCTGAAACACAGGGAGAAATACCCTTCCCTGCAGCGGGGTCTTTTTTTTTTTTTTTTCGTCTGGCTGTGCGTGTTTTTCTATATATTTTTTTTTTTTAATTTTGATTAAAACTTGTTTTAATTCCTGCGGAGAGAGCGTGGGACTTGAGGAGAAGAGAGGGGCGCACAGAAACAGGAGTTGGGTGTTCTTTTGGAGCGATGGCTCTTGCGCTCTCCTTCGCTCGTGCGGCCTCGAGTAAGATCCACCGTACATGCACAATCCCTTCCTGCCCTCTCCCACCTGTCTCCCCCCCCCCTTCCTCCCCCATTTAGTTGTTTTTAAATATAATTTTAGGAATACTCAAGCTGCTTTGTGGCACTTGGGGCTTTGAAACACAATGATCACCACTGCGACCTATGGCCTGTAGCAGACACACTGTCACTGTAGTGTGGAGCCGATGGGTTGTTGGCAGGGCGGGGAGGGTGGGGTTAGTCTTTGTTTTGTTTGTTTTTATCCTTCCTATTTAACACTTTATTTTTCCTCCCTATTTTTTTCCTAATTTATTTACCCCTCTTACTGTCTCTCTCTTTTTTTTAATTAAAGAGCAAAACTTTTTATTACTTTGTAATTTAAAAAAACAAAAAAAAAAACCTGAAGAACTTTGGGGGGGGATTTTGTACTTTTTTCCTGTGTAAATATTGGACTTTTTTGAGCTTTATCGTGGTTGTTAATTTGAAGTAATAAAGTAGAAAATGATAAAGTGACGGCGGCATCTGTCATTTCTTCCTTTCCTGTCATCCTTGCTGGGAGGGACATCTTAAACGCAGGAAGTGCTGCCTTGCTGCTGAACCTGTTCCTGAGTTCCCAGAACGAGTTTGATCAGAATTACTGGAAAAAAGGCACAGGGCTGGAGCACCTAAAAATAAATCTGAGCTGATCTCTGCAGTTGCAGCCTTGGAACAGTGAGAGCTGTGTGAAATCCGATTCAGGATCTCTTGGTTTCTGGATTTGAGCCTCCGGTGTCCCATGCGTCTGGCCTTCAGGAGGAGGGACCTTTCCAGGCTGTTGGCTTTGGGCGTGCGCTGAGTGTGACAGGGGTGGACCCTGGTTTTTGCTTTTTCTCCCTTTCTTCTATCCTCCAATCACGGAGGAATGGGAAGGAGAGGGCTCGGAGACAGCAGTCCTAAGCACCTGACAGCAGCGCTGTGCCTGACACAAAGATGCTGAACTCCCTGTGAAGTAGCACCTGCTGCTCTGGTGTGCAGGATCTGTGTTGTGTTTGGGTTTCTCCTCCTTTGGTTGCCTGACTTGTCTGGCAGTAGGTTACTACATTTTAATACCGATTTTGTTCTAAATTGCTGCTCCTGGAGTTGTACTTCCCTGTGTAATCAAGATGAGAGGCCTGTTTCTTGCAGGCTGCTTAGAGCTCTTGAAACTGATTTTTTTCAGAAACGCCTGCTGGGAATAAATGATGGATCTTGGTGACTTTGCAAATTCCTTCCCAGCCTGTTCTCTGCCAGCTGAGCAGGAACAGCTGCTCCTTCGTTTGCCTGCTTCATGGGGCCTCCAGCTCCTCAGAAGAGAGGGGAAGAGGAGGGTGGTTCAGGGATATCGGGTGTTGACTCTGTCCCATGTTGGTCCTGCCTCCATTTTATCATGGAATCGTTTAGGTTGGAAACGACCTTCCTCAGAGTGTGGTTTTGAGGGGTCAGAATGGAACTGGGCTTCTCCCCTTCCGTATCTCGTTTTCTGTGAGAAAGAGGAACGTTGCCCACGTGGAAGACAAGCCTCCTCCTCAGCCAAGGTGCCTTTGCTCCACCGCAGGTGTGGCCTCCTGGCAGCGCAGGGGAGGCAGCAGAGCCTTGGTCTGGCAGGGCTCAGCAGAAGGGGCTGCGTTTCAGGTAGAAGCTCTGCCTTGGGACAGGAGGGAAACGCGCTGTCCTTGGCGGAGACGTGGGGTAGCAGCTCCCCGGGTGCATCTCTGTGTCAAAAGAAGCGGGCAAGTGCCAGGTGTGTCTCAGGTGGGCTGTCACCTCCTCCTGCTAACGCAGGCCTCTGGGCAAGCAACTTGCTCGTGTACTAAAGGTTGTTAGGGCTTGGGCTTGGGCTTCTCGGGGTTTTTTATTAGCTCGCACATCCCCTGCTCTGGCTTTGGTTCTGCAATGCCCTCCCTCGGAGCTGTGGGGAGAGCCTGGGGGACCTGCTGAGGGACCTTAACCCGCCTGGGGAGGAGGGAGCGCCGAGGGGGAAGCCCCGGCCCCATCTCGGGGAGGCGGCTGGGCCGGGGCAGCGGCTCAGGGCCCCTCCCCACGCCGCAGCGAGCCCGGCC